>VUQI01028176.1:4795-40089 GCA_015106735.1 Paratilapia polleni
GGGGGGTTGGGGGCTTGTGGGGGGCCATCTAGGGCAGAGGAAGGGGGCCCAGGGGCTGTGGCAGTGTTTGGGGGAGGTTTGGCTGGGTTGGACTGGGCAGGGGCTGAACCTGAGGGGCGGCGTCAAGCGAGGGCATCGAAGATGAGGAAGGGGAGAAGAGACAAGTGAGGGAGGTTAGGAGAAGATAAGAGTGAGAAGGGGAGAGAAAGTCGATCCAGAGTTCCTGCACACACTGATTCAGCTAATTAAAGCCAGAGTGTGCAGTAATCCCAGATTACTCAAAGATTAGTGTAGTTAGTAAGTTTCAGTCACATTAAGATCCTGCAGCTCAAAGAAAAAGAGAGAGAGGGGGAAAAAACAAAAACAAAAGGCATTACCTGGGAAGGCGGTGGGTGGGGCTGGGGTCGGCACAGCGATGGGCACGCCCACGCTGCCACTGCCGCTGTTCTCTCGGCTGCTGCTGCGACTGCTGCTGGGGTGGCTGCCTCCGCTGCTCCCACTGCTGGTGGCAGGTCGGCAAAACATGTCAGTCCACAAACACCCAAAACACACACACACGCCAGCAGACTGCAAAAAAGCTGCAACTCTTCTTCACAATCACAGGAAATAATACGGCCTACATTTTAATATGTTCAAGCCAACATAAAGCTCTTTTAATCAAACTGTGGAGCCACGGGAACTAAATTCAGGAACTTTAAGAACTACTGCTGGGTGGAAAGGTGAAAATCTGTGCTTTACATAGACACCAGGACGATTTGGTATTAGGGCTCATGAGTGAAAGCAAACTTTTAAGTAAGGGTAAGTTAAAAAATATTAGTTTATATGTATTCTTTGCTCAGAGCTGAAGAAGAGCTGTATGCTTCAGTAATCGTTTAAATAGTAGTTTCCAAGAAGTCACTTAGGGATTTGGCACTTACACCATAGACTGTATATAAAAGATGGATTTAGCCTCCGTTAAGTCATCTGCTGGTTTGCGAACTACAGTTTTGAAGCATCAAATTTGGCATTTTGGCTGTCACTATTTTGTTTTTCTTTTAAAACAGATGTGAATATATGACAAAAAGGGTACAGCTGATTAGCTAATGCTTGCTAGCTAATAATTCACTGTGACAAAAATCTGGACAGTAATTGCACAAAAACAAAGGAGCGAGAGAGTTAAAACCTGTTACTTAATATAGCCAAATCTTCATTTACCTGAATGCTGTACAAGAGAGAGATGAATCTGCTTTCTCATAAAGTAACAACTTGTCAGTCACGGGGTAGCCAAGCCCTAAAGTACATGCCGATTTACTGTCCATTTTACTTGTAATTTTAAGCAAACATGTTATATTCACTAAGACTGAGTTCACAGATCAAATTAGAAGCAGGACACTTTCTCCTTAGACTTCTATACAATCTGACTTCTGCAACCAGAGGAGCTGATTTACAGCAAAAATCACAATCAGTTATTTTGGGCAATACTATAATTGACCATTTAACACAATTATTTATCAACTTAAACAATGTGCAGTTAATTAACTTTAAAAAGTGTCTTTTTGAATTTATAATATAGTCACATGAAAAAGAAAATTTTCACAAGTCTCTATGCAATCCTGTAAAAAACTAAGTACATGGTCACTGCTTCCACAGGAATTAAGAGGGTAAGAAGCAGCCAAGAGTTGCTCATCAAATGCACCTGATTAACTGATCATCAGTGAGTGTGAGCACCTCTATAAGAGCAGACGTTTTGGCAGTTTGCAGGTCTGGAGCATTCAGGTGTGTTAACACAATGCCTCAATCTTCCCAGGAGTGGACATCCCAGAAAATTCACCCCAAGGTCAGACCGTGCAATGCTCAGAGAAACTGCAAAAAAACCCAAGAGCTACATCTCAGACTCTACAGGCCTCAGTTAGCATTTAAAACGTTAACGTTCATGACAGCACAATTAGAAAAAGAGTGAACAAGTATGACTTGTTTGGAAGGGTTGCCAGGAGAAAGCCTCTTCTCTCTAAAAAGAACATGGCCGCACAGCTTAGGTTTGCAAAGCTGCATCTGAACAAACCACAAGACTTCTGGAACAATGTCCTTTAGACAAACAAGACAGAAGTGGAGATGTTTGGACATAATGCACAGCGCCACATTTGGAGAAAACCAAACACAGCAAACCAACTGTCAGCACAGTGATGGAGGGGTGATGATTTGGGTTTGTTTTGCAGCCACAGGACACCTTGCAGTCACTGAGTTGACCATGAACTCAAACTCAAAAGTCCTGACCTCAATCCAATTGAAAGGTTGTGGTGGGTCCTTAAGACAGCTGAGCATAAACAAATGCTCACAAACCTCAATGAACTGAAGCAATGTTGTACAGAATAGTGGGCCAAAATTCCTCCACAACGATGTGAGAGACTGATGAACTCACACAGAAAATGATTACTTAAAGTTATTGCTGCTAAAGGTGGTTCTACAAGTTATTGAATCATTTGATGTGGTTAGTTTTTCACGTGACTGCATGTGTGCAGGTGTTTGCTTGTTTCCAGACAATATTTCATTTTAGTATTTTGCTTCTGCTCCCATGTCCTCATCACTCTCCATCTCTGTCTTTTCCCCTCAGGGTGGGCTGGTGGAAATTGAGGCAGTCGCTGTTCTCGGTCCTCTCTCTGACTCCTGACTAGCCGGCCACATCACAAACAAGCTGTAGCCCCATCAAGTGTTGTGACAGTTTTACTGTGGACGCCTTATTGTATTTCCAGATAACAAGAAGAGCCAAACTAGGACCTTGTTGACTTTCACTGAACTGTTTTCAGTATTTAAGAACTGGAAACCTTAAGATTTACCCTTCACCGAAGAACAGCATTTAATTGTTAGTAGCTAATGCTAATTTTACACCTTATAACCTGCACATGAAAGAAAGTGTAGTGATGAAGTTAGTCTGAACAACCAGACTAACGTCCCTCTGTCACAGAGAACACTGTCATGAGAACTTCCTCTTGGTTTCTGGTTTGATAACTCATCTTCTGTTTCATTACAGATAATCTGACTCACATTTTACAAACAGAGCATCTCTCACTAGTAAAAATGTTGTAACACATCAGAGTGACATGTTTGGGTTCATCCTGCATCAAAGTAACACAGAAAGCACATGTGCCAGGTTTCATTTTAAGGTGGCCTTTTTAATTTTTCAACAGCTTATTGCTAACAACAGATTTTGGGGCTTCTGGGTTTTTTTCCAGAGAGAAATCATGACACATCAGAAACAAAAACAAAAAACTCTCAGGTTTACTCCTATCTCAAATAAGGTCATAAAATCAAAACCAGGTACCCAAAATTAGGAATATAATATCATAATCTAATTATCTTTGGCTTTAGTTTTTATAGAGTTGTGGTTTAGTAAAACAGCTCAGGGAAAAAATAATCCAATCTTTTCTCAGATGATTACTACTTTCTTAAAATAAACACACCTAGGTGCTGTTGAACTCTGTCTATTTACAGTCTGCGAGGAGAAACTGCAGACACGATGAAGGAGGAAAAAGGCACAGTGGTGACTGAGGACCCTGACTCAAAGTGGTCGCCACAGGGTCTGCATCTTGGCAACAAGGCGATGTCTTTCACACACAAACACACACCCAGGCACACTTTCACTCAAGCATACAGATAAAGTCTTCTATGCAGTCAGTCATGTTGCACTTCACTCACTGGGAGCTGGAAACACAAAGAGGGGAAACATGTTAGGAGCATGCAAATATTGGATTGTGGATCATGTGACATAATGAGGAAACTGCAGCCCTGCTCACCGGGTGCCTCGTCTGGGTCAGTCGCTGCGGCCTCCTCTTTTTCTGTTTAGAAAGAAAAACAAAAAAAATTAAAAAGTGAACAAGCAGATTTAAGTTGAGTTCACCTTTCTGGTCTTTGGGTGCTGATCTCAGACTATTCCCCTTTGTTGTGTGCTCTTCACTTCTCTGTCCACTGTTCACTTGCTTAAAAAACAATATTTTGAATAGTGAATCATGCAAAGCTATTGTAGTAGAGTCCAAGAATAAAAATATAGAGCTGGGAATAATGTAAGTATAAAATGCCCCCTTCAAATCTTTTTAGCACCCTAATTGGGTCAAATCAGATTGTTTATTGATCAGAATCAGTTCAATAAACATAACAAATGCTAAATATTAGCATGCTTGCATGCAGACATCAGCATCTGGCTCAAAGACTGACGGTGTTACAGCAGACTCTCAAAGTATTGTTGCAGACAGCTTTTTTTTTTTTTTTTTGCAGTGTCCATAT
Organism: Paratilapia polleni; assembly: GCA_015106735.1. NCBI lineage: Eukaryota > Metazoa > Chordata > Actinopteri > Cichliformes > Cichlidae > Paratilapia > Paratilapia polleni. The sequence goes on from VUQI01028176.1 coordinate 9,053, forward strand.
TTGTAATGTGGATCAACTGCAGATTTGGCCTGAGCTTGCACTAAAGGTCCCCTCCACCAAAAGAAATTCAAATTATTCTGCCTGCAACACCTTTTAATCTAAAGGTGTTAAACCCCAATAATTTAATTTCTAGTTTCCTCTCTTGTAATAGCAGATTTCCAACAAGCCAATCCTAAAAACAACCTGTGGATGAGCTGCCCTGTCAGTTCTGCTTATGTGACACCCGATCCTCTCTCTCCATTGGCTGTGAAATGGAGGCAGGGAGGCTCAGCCTGCCCGACATCGCTCGTCGCCGGTGGAAGCCCTATATGTGTTGACGTGCTCTAGTTTCTGTGTGGACTCAGATTGCATCTTAATGAGAACATGGAGACAACAAAGTGTTGGCAACACATACACATACATTATCATGCACACTGCATCCAGAACCTCTACACAGGGCCAAGTTTGAACTTAGGATGAGTCAACTTGGATGCCACAGAGGGTCAAGATCAAGACTTTCTAACTAAAATGGGTGAATACTCTGTTGTGTATATAGTCAATGAGAGGGGAATTATCTTGTAATCTGTAAGAAAACAGCTTGACCTTTTCTATCAAGACTCTCTGTATACACCGCACTGCTTCATGAAGGTTTTAGGAAATAATGTTGCTGCTCAGTAAGATTTTTATTCCACTTTTGGAAAGTCTAGGAACCACAAGTAAGCCTGTAGTGTGAGAGCAAAGTGCTCTGTTGAGATAATATGATACTATAAGGTCTTTGATATGTGATCCAAAGTCCTGAAGACCATTCAGGACTTTGGATGAGGAGAAGGATTTTAAATTCAATTCTGGATTTTACAGGAAGCCAACAAAGAGAATCTAAAATGGCAGAAGTATAATCTCTCTTTCTAGTCCCTGTCAGTACTCTCATTGTGGTGTTTTGGATCAGTTGAAGGCTTTTCAGGGAGCTTTTAGAACATTAATACTAAAGAATTACTATAGGACCAGTTTTGTGACACCCTAAATATAAGCCTAACTATAAGATTTAGCACAATAGAAAATGTTAGGCTTAATCTTAAAAGTAGAGAGGGTGTCTGTCTAGTTTTTCAGCATCACCCTTAGACATGGACCTGGATATTTCTAATTTTTGCAATACTGTGCAGAAGAAAGAAGATACTCCCGGTCCTATCCTGAATATCCTGGCAAGTTAAAGTTAAAAATTACTCCAAGAATCATCATACAGTACTAACCCTGAAAGGTTTTGATACAAGGATATATTTATATAAAGAAGTGGTCGTGGGTAATGCAAAGAATGACATCAAAATGAATACCTACAATTTAAAGAGAAAATTAAAAGATTCAGGTAGGAGATTTTCTATCTCAGCATCACAGCATCCAGCCTTATAGAAGCCCTAACAGCTAAAATCTTTAGTGGCAACATGTGCATAAATGCACAAGGTTTAAACTCTGCTACCTTGTCCAGTTTTCTTTGACAGCTTGCCTTACAGTGGTGAACACTTTGCATCAGACAAAGAGGAAAATGAAGCTGACCTCATGAACCTGTTGGCTGCTCGTCATTTGCATCATGAAGCACTTGGTGAACTGATAGCAGGGACTGTAATGCTGCTCTTGTCATGTGGCTCCCTGCGGGCACTTCCATGTATAGATGATCATTTAGGGACAGGTGTACAGAGCTCTTATCACAATGCTGCTGAGGTGCTCTCTTGGAATTTAGAGCAGAAATTGTTACATGTTGCACTCACTATTTTCTAATTTACCAAATCCTGCTGACACCAGAGGGCTGGCATTAGGATTAACCCTAACCCTAGGGCAAGTATCCTTGATGCTCTTGGCCAAAAAAAGGCCTTCAGCCATTTTTATTCTCTATTAAAATGTCAAATCATCATGTTTAAACATCAAATGACAGTTGCCAGGATACCAAAAAAACTTCTTTTGTTACTGAAGTAAAACTCTAAAGTTAAATTTTACAGAGCTAAACCCTCAACAAACAATAGTTACTGATCAACCAGCTATTTGTGAAGCGTGTAGAACAGCACACTTCATGTGTGTTTCAGACAATCCTCAGTCAGTCATTGTAGATAAACAGCCTAATCTGTGACTACAAGAAAAAAGCAACAAAAAAACATGGAATTAACAGAATTCATAAGAAAATGTAACCTGATAAGCTAAGCTTGTGGGATATGGAGACAGATCCTTTAATAGGTCGTGATCATAGGTGTAACTTGGAAACGCATTCTTGTGGCCACCCCGGTGTGTTCATTAAAGGCCAAAGTCATGCTTGTGTGTTGTTGGATACAGCGTGGTTACTGCAGCTGCGGAGCAACTAGGGAAGGTAAAAACGAAAGGGACATTATGTACCTGTGTGCTGTGGCATCCCATGTTCAGGAGGAATAGCACTGCTCAGGTTACTGTTGGTCAAAAGAATTGTACAGTTTGCCCTTTCCTCATGTGGACACATTAATTATGTGACTACTGTGGTAACAAGTTCCACGGGTGTCAAGAGAGAAATCTCCAGCTCCAAATGTTCTGAAGTATCATATCAAGCAAGCAATTTGATGGTTGCCTTAAATGCACACACAGGTTTTTCTTTAACACTCAGTCAGCCTGGTACATTTCACAAGGCTGTCAGCAGTCACTCTGTGCAAGGTGTTTTCCATAAAGAGTTCCCTTTGCATGAAATAAAACTCACAGTTAAAATGAACACATTTATAAGGGAGTGTCCAGCAGACAGCTGGGTCAGTCTGAAGATATGTCGGTGTTGTTAGGGGAAGATGTTCAGAGGAATTAAAACTAACCTGAGTTTGCAGCCCACATTACAACATCGCAGAGTCCAAAAATATATACAGCAATGGCCTTTTTGGGCTCTAAACTCTTGTTTGTGAATTCATTTTCAGTTAATTGCCAGATAATTAAGTGCCATTCATGTTCTTGACTCCTGCTTACCTGGCTCTGGGGCTGCAGCTTCAACCTCCGAGGAGCTTGCTGCTGCTTCCCCGGGTGTTGCTGTCTCTTCAGGTGGGCTGCCCGCTGCATCCTGAGACTCCTCCCCTGGTGGTGGACTTGCAGCGGTGCTGTGTGCAGACGTGGCGGCTACAGCGGGCTCATCTGCAGGCTTAGCATCGCTGCTCTCAGCGGGTGTCTGGTCTGGAATAGTTTCACTGTCCTCAGCTACGTTGCCATTCTCATTGGCTGCCCCTGTTAGTAGAAAAAGTGTGAACACACATTATTCAAACAAGATTCAGGCAGTTTATGGGCAATAGATGAACAACTAGTTATTATTTATGTTTACTAAGATTACAGTCAATATATAGTTTAAATACAGGATCTCACTTAAGACTAGACACCTATTTCTTCTTCTCATTCTTTTCTTATTATATATTATTTATAGTATAAATATTATTAAAATATATAATACAATATTACATTATATTAAAATATTGCTACTCGAGTCTGAGGTGACCAAAACTTGAAATGGGATGAGAAACATTATCATGTTTATGTCATGTATGTATGACAAGAGCTAAAGTCTCCAGCAGTGAGCCACAGGCCCTTATAGCACAGTTTGGCGTCAGGATCAAGGGTCACTGACACCATAATTTTAACTTTAGTTACCTACATGTGCTTCTAATGATATTTGTCAGTACTTCTTTAGTTGAAATTAATTAATACCTTACCACAAAGTGAAACTCTTGAGATTAAGACTCTCTTTTGTGAGAGTGTCCTGTGCCGACAAAGGGATTTCACTTCCAAGTAAAAAGTTTTAAAGGAAAATAAATGTGACTGAGTGAGCCTTAACATTTGCAATGGAATACTGAAGTACTGCATATGTCTCGAATGTCTTTTAATGGCAGGAGAGACCAGAGGTCCCAGAGAAAACCAAAGCAAGCATGGGAAGAACATGCAAACTCCACACAGAAGGGCCCTATCTGGGTTTGAACCCAGGACCCACTCTCTGTGAGGCAAGAGTGCTAACCAATGTGCCACTGTGCTGTGAAACAGTTGCCATATTTTTCTACAAACCAATGCTAAAGCTTTCTGTTTCACCTGATAGATGTTTGATATCAGGGAAACAGGGACAGGAGCAGAGCTATAACTCGGGATGGTTATTTGGTGAACCACGAAAGGTTCACGAAAACACACAGACTGCGTCTGATAAATAGCAGGAAACAAGGATTTCACCTTTTCAATTTACTTCAGTTTAATTTACCAAGACAAGAAGTCATCTTAGGACACATTGTAATATAAAGATCTATAAACTAAAGCACTATCCTTGAAGAACAAACATTGTTTAGCTACATAAATGACAGTTTGAAAAAAACAAAAATGATAGTTTGGTGGCAGTATTGTATTTTTTGGGTTTCCTTTGCTTTAGTTTCCTTTATGTCTGTGTTCCCTCCATGATGCCAACAGAGGTCACTTAATCCAAAACCAGAGTTAATCTATGACCAGTCTGTATTAGGATTCTAATATTTTATGAATGTTGTGCAACAGTGACTAACTATTTCTATTTATTTTTGACTGTGAATGTTTGAATGCATGACTTTTAGCCTCTGCATCTTTGGCTAAAACACAGCAACACAATCCAAGAGTACATACACCATATGCCACAGACTTTGCTAGAAAGTAAAACAGCATAAAGAGACGCTGCTCCCACATAAATGGAACCTAATAGGAGTTAATGTTTATGTGGATTGAGGTTAATAAACATTTAAAGACTCAAACAGCACAGTTCAAGCTCTATAAACAGGTTGCTGCATGCTTAGTGATAGGATGCATCACTTCCCTGTTGACCTTTTTTCGGAAGGATTTGCATTGTGATTATTTGCATGGATCACAGAAGTCTTAACTCTCAACTTTCAATATTCTCAAAGTTACTTGAACCACAGTAGATAAACAAATTACTTCTTGAAACAGGCGTCATGAAGGAGCAGTGACAAAAACATAAGACGACACAAAACGTTATTCTGTATACTGTCTCTGTGATTTCGTGTCGTAATCGGAAGAGTCAACATTAAAGGGGGTGACTTAAAGGTACTAATTAAGCCCACACAGACTATATATAAAAGATGAGCACATTAATTTAATTTAATTTAATTTAATTTAATTTAATTAAGCCTAATTCTAGACTAAAAACTGTTTTCAATGGAGATGAGATCTTCACTGATTTTTTTCTTTTAGACTAGTCTTAATCCACATCTATCTGCGCTAAACTAACTTGTCTTTAAATCAATAAACTTTTCCTCCTTCTCCTCTCTTGGGAGTGACTAATGGTTTCCAGTGAAGTGAATCAGTCATATGCAAACTTAAGAAAACATCCTGCTACATTTCCATCTGACCTCTAAGATGCTCTTATCAAGAACACATTGCTGTTTGATGTCATGCAGCTGATCAATTTAGTCTCATACTTTTTAAACAATTTTCTCTCTGTCACTTTATCAGGGTCAGTGGTACTTTATTAGCTCCCTTTTTTCCCTAAGTCTATGCACTTGTGCATACTGACTTTTGTGCATGTCTGCAAAGGGACACTTGCTCAGAGGTGGTCCCACTTAGTGAATCTTTCACCAGTTTTTCTTTCAGTTGTGTCAAACAATGCTTAAGTTGGCAGAACTGCAAAGTCCCATTTCCTGTATTTAAACACATCACAGATTTTGTAAAAATTACATTTGGGTTGCACATATTTATAAATTCCTATTTCTTTTCCCTCACACTTGAATGCAAACACAGAATTTAGTGTTTGGTGTTTTGCATCGAAACGTGTGCTACTTTGCACCACAGCCGGGCCATCTCTGACCCACTACAACAAAGGAGTGTCCAGAGTGGCTTCTCCATTTCCCAATGAAACTGTAGACTGTCACCAAATCTGCTTTCAGGCCACTGTCTCTCTCTAAGAGAGGACAGAGCCAGGAACCAAAGTTAAATAATGACAATAAACTTTCCCATCCTGTCACAGTGGAGCTCTGCCTCATTAAAAATAAACACATCAGATAGTGTACACAGAGAAATGCCAAGGTAGTAATTTGCATTTAGACCGTGCCATCCTTATCAGAACAGTGCTCACTTCATTGTAATTAAATGGATGATGCAACATTCCTACCAGCATGTTATAAAGGTATTTATAATGTTCACCGAATGAAAATAACACTCTGAAGTACTTTGATCAACAAATTTGAATTCAAAAGAAAGTGAGTAAGCTTAGAAAGAAATAATTATCAGGCTTTGCAAAACTTTTAAACTGTTGGGAGGTCATTTTTGGATGAGGCAGCATTATTTCCAGTCAAACTATTACCTCTTTTCTATAACTAAATCATGTAATATCAAGTTTGTCCACTTAAAATATACTTCCAGTAAATGTCACATATCTCCCCATTGAACGCATATTATTTGCATTTTCCAAAAATCTCACTAGCTTTACTTTTTCCTTTTCTTTTTTTTTTTTTTTTTTTCCCTCCTTTTTTTTTTTTTTTTTTTGTCCTGTCATCTCTCCTTTTAAATTTTTGTTTTTATTTCTCTCTTCTTTTAGCATCTCCCTTTTTCTAAATAATTGTCATTTCTCATCCTCTCACTTTCTTTATCTCTTGCTTATACTTTCTGTTTAGGTTTCAGTTGTGCTGTGACTGCACTGACCTTTTCAGTGAAAAGAGAAGCAGTGAGCAAAACATATTGCCTCTCTTAGGATTGGCTAATTGTTATTGCACTGTAGAAGGCCATGGCTATATATAGGGAAAGGTGCAAGGACTGATACGAGGCAGATCCTCCCCATCCAGTCACTGACACTTTTTTTTCCCACACTTCCACTAATCCATTTGTGAAATGTACTGTACACCTCAAATTCAAATGGAGTACTTTGAAAACAAAAGTTCACACTGCCCTTTACAATCAAGAGAATTTAAGTGAATGTTCAGTTTCTCTTAACTTCAACATTAACCAAAGATGTGCTGACAATAAAGTAGGACTGTTCATAAAGACAAATGTGTTACCCTAGAATAATGCACTACAACATACTGTCTGGGCAGGTTGCAGTATTTACAACGCCACGTCTCTTTTAAAATATTTACCATTAGTTAATGGACGTTCAACACTCTTTAGATTTTTAATAGACTTTAAAATGGCAGTGGTTGTCACTGCCACTGCACTTGAAATACATACAGAAAAACCAGTTGAGGTTATTTTTAAATCCAGTGAAGTAGCAGTTCCTTTGAGCCATTTTCAACTATTGTGTTTTCAGTGTTTATGTGGAATGACATCAAATTTGTCACAGCCATGTTTATTTTTATTGTGATGTTACGAAAGCAAATGTCATCAACATTGTTTAGATTCTAGTGGCAAGGTTGAACAAACAAGGTCACCGTGTGTGTGTGTGTGTTACTCCAATGTGTCCATGCATGTGAGTTTTTTTCACATATTATTGCTAAAGCTGACCACGCAAGGTCACACGATCTGTACATTCGTGTGCTCATGTCCTTGCACCTGAGCATGACCATCAACAACAAATAAAAGTCATTTCAGGCAGTCTGTCTGCATGAGTCCATGTCATCTAAAGGTGAGATTTGCAAGGTCACTCAGTGCTCTATGTGTGTGTGAGTCTCAGTGTGGGTGTAAGTCTAAGCATGCATCTTGCCTTGGGCTCTTATCTTTGCGGGAACCAGATGTCTCCAAAAGCATAGAAAGACTTGGAAAATTCAGACAAGGTTGAAGCTTTGAATAAAGTCCTGTGAGATTTTTGAAGTAATGTAGCATTAGGTTGAGTGGCGAAGGATACGGTACAGATTAGGAGTCAAACTGGATGAAAAAGCAGAAAGTCCAAGTATACTGTAATAACAAGTGCAGTGCCTTTGTGTGTGTGTGCACGAGGGCAGTCATGCAGGGGTATAGATCACTCCTTGTCTAGACAGATGTTTTGACCTTTGTATATAAGAAAATACTCCTGATGTTTTATTCACTGAGCATGTTTATATTTTATTCAACAAGGCGATGCACCAATCTTTAAGAGCTGTTTAGAGCAATAAGAGCTGAATGTCACCTGGTTTCACTCTCAAGATGAAAAGAAGTGTATCAAAGGAAATATCTTGCTGTGGCATTTTGAAGTGAAAAACACCTTCTCGTTTATTAGGATTTCCATTTTCAATATCTTTTTTCACATTTCAGTTGGAGTAAGTTTAATGCCGTCATTCAAAACAATTTACATTAGCGATTTCAGTTACTTAAGGGCGCATTCTGAGCTTTCACAAAAAGGTTTTTAGAATCCTCAAGGACATAGTGGAGCTCAAAATATAATGAAGAATGGATTGTTTAAGCCATCTCCACAGAACCGATACAAATTTTTTTTTTTGTAATTCTTTATGCAAATAGGTGTCTTACTTTATCATTTTGTACTTAAGCAAGTATGTGGCCATCAGTTAAATTTTCAAAGAGATCACATAAACTAACACACATCAGTTTGGGGGACATTTGGGAAAAGGGACAACTCTTGCAGGTTTGTCCAGACTGTTGTGATTCATATGGGGGTCTTTGGCTAGAGGGAATTTTGGAAAGCAAAGTGTTGGCTTATTGAGGTATGAGATTGCAGCTCAGAACAACAAAGGGCTCTCTGTGTCAACCTGGAGAAATAAGGGAGGGGACTTGGCTTCACCAACCATGTGGGAATGGAAAAGGGGGGTTACTATCAAGTATTCAGTGTGTTCATGTGTTGGTCTGGAAAACAGAAAATGGGGAGGGAGATGAGAATAGAGGGAGAGAAAAGAGGGGATCTTTTAGCAGGGCAGGATGTTTTGGCACAATGACCCTTGTGTCTTCAAGTCTGTCATTGAGTCGAGTGGTTTGTGGGTAATGGGTGGGATATGTGATTCAGAGGGGTAATAAGGGTCATTACACATGCATGGTAGGTGTAATGGTCTACAACATTGCTGATCAATTTCTACCTCTTACCTCCATGACCGCCCCCTGTTTCCATCCAGTCATTCGTCTTTATAGAGTCGATTTCAAATTAAGTTATAAATCGTTTGAAAAATCTGAGTAGAAATGGTGTATACGTTCAAGCCAAACAACAAGAAGCTACTAATGCCATCATACAGATCAATGGCATGTTCCTACAAAGCCCTTGTAAAGTGTTGTAACTGGTTACCAATCAGGAATCAAACCATACTGCAAAACATATTCAGGCTTATTGTTTTAAAGTACAACCACAGAAACAAGAAATTAGCCTTTTTGTTTCCTGCCTTTTTAAAATTTCTAATTCAATTCCATGTTATGGGTACCCGACACTTAGCAGCTGACATAAGAGAATAACTCGCTATTAAATATTAATGAAGATTGTGGCTATCTTGAGTCCTTTACGAGTTTAATGATGCACATGCAGCTTTAGAAATAAAACTTTATCATTATGAATAAAAACTGCTTTAAAGATCTAAACCCACTAATGACTGCCAGGTGAACAGATCATGACCTGCCTTTGAGTCAAAATGTTCAGCCTGTAGGGTCTCCATGGGCTAATTTGAATGTAAACAGTGTGTGTCAGTTACTGGATAAATAGGATGGGGGGAGTACATCCAAGGCTGAAGGGTGGTCTTTAAAGGCTTAGTGGTATCCACTAAGACCTTATGTTCTGCCCCTTGCCTCCTCAATAGTGCAAAGCTAATCTGGGGCTGCTTAGGGCTGCTTCTTTCGTCTGTTGGGGTGACCGTCTCCCTCCCGCTCTCTCGCTTTTCCATTTCAACCTAAGAGACTCAGTGTCTCACTCAAGGACACTCCCGACTGGGCACAGGCTTGCTGATGCACATGTATTGCAGTGAAAGTGTTCACCTTTGAGCCAGGAATTCATCTGTCAAACCACTTGGCAAAAGCCTTGCTGTTAGTGCACAGAGGTCTCCATCCAACTGTCTGTTTATCCTGTCATGTCTGCCTCTCTGTGCATGGAATAGAGGTAATGTCTCCCAGTTTGTACATACTGAATCTGTTTAAATTACTGAGTCCAATTTTACCATGAAGCTACAACAGTACTCTTTCATTTGATTTAGCCCAATGATTCAAGAATATGTTATTCCAATGAAAATAAAAGTTGTGTCATGTAAGTGTATACTTCCTTCTCCCCCCTCACTGGTTCATGAGGGTCACAGTGTCAGCTGTTGGACAATAGGACAGCTGTATCCAGATCAGCTAAGAGCCACAAACCCTTGGGGCTGGGATTAAGCCAATTAGTAGCTGTCAATCACCATGGCATATCATGGACAGCTAGATCAATACTTGGATGAATGGAGGGAGGGAGGGTGTGGGAGAAGGCGGAACAGACACACGGATGGAGGCTGACAGTGAGGGATGCTGGGTGCATGGATAAACTAAGCAGCAAGTGCGGCAGGATGGAGGTATAAAAGGGTGAAGAAAGAAAAGTTAGGGGGACAACAGAGACTGGAAGGAGTGTTGGACTGAAAAAGATCAAGGCAAGTATGGATGGAGTAATGGAAGGAAATATAACTCTGGAAAACCAGTGCTGATATTGTGGAACAAAACACTGGGGATGATTGATATAGTACAGATAAATGTATATATGAAACAAAAAGATGCATCCAGATGCAAAAATGATTGTTGTGTGAGTTAGAGAGAGGCTTGATACAGAGAAAGAAAAATATCCAGAGAAATAAATAAAGACTTGTTCCATAATAAGGCTTAGCCTCCACTCAAAACCCCGAGAGATGTAAAAAATGAATAGGTGTGCAAATCAGTACTGTCTCTCTTTTTCCATCTTTTTTGATCATCACTCTCTGTATCCCATCTGTTTTGATTTCACCTATTTGTGGGCGTGTGCTCTGTATTCCAAAGAGGTTTGCAGGAGACACAGAATTTGTTTATCGTGGTTGGGGACATCAGAAGATCCCATCTCCTTCTGACAGCTGAAAGACGGGGGAAAAGGCCCCAGCAGAGAATCAATAGACCTCAGAGAAAGAATGACAGGCAGGGAGAGAGGAGGTGGAGGATGTGAGGGGGATATGGGGGGGGAGCAAGAAATGATGCAAAAAATGAGAGGAAATGAGAAAAGGGAGGAAATGGAGATGCAGATGGTTAATAAAAAAAAAAAAAGCCAGCATATTCAAGCAAGGTTTGGGAATGATGTGGAGGATGCATCTATACAATCTAAAGCCTGTTAAGCCAATTAAGTCAAGAGGGACCAAAGAATCAAGAAAATAATGACAGACTAGTATAAAGGGAGAGACATGAAGAGGAGTGGAAAAGGAAGGATGATGATATTAAGAAAAACTTTTTTCTTCTTGCACATCTGTCAGATCCAGAATATAACGACATAATTATGAATGGGTATGCTTTCACTAGCAAAAAGCTACTGTTCCTTTTTAAATTTTCAGCTGATTGAGCTAAAAGTGAATGGACTGTAGAGTTAGACTATAGGGCTGCATTGATTCAAAAGGGATGAGGCGGAAGAGGAGAGGAACTGAAGAGGAGATGGATAGGGAAGGGGAAGAGAGAGGGAATAAAGGGAAGGATGAGAAGATGGTTTACAAACAACCAAACAAATTGAAGATGGTGGAGTGGCTGGGGTGGGGGGCACGAGTGGAGGATGCCAGTAATACAAAGATAACAAAAACAAAAATGGAACAAAAATGGAGAAAAAAAGGGAAAAGAGGGGTTTTTTAAAGCAGTAATGATGAATATAAGGATGGGGAAGGAAAATTGTAAGATTAAGAGAGGCGTTAGAGGAGGTTCTGTAAAAGAAAACAAATGACTAAAAGGCCAGATGAGCAGATGAGTGAGAAAAGGGAAACAGGACAGAAAATGAGATAAGGGAAACAGGGAAGGAAAACAAGAAGAGGAGGATGTTGTTGTATGAGTATGAAGCTTGGAACATCTGGTATGACTCTAAAAAAGTTATACGGCCTTTTGAATGTGTGTATGTGTGTGTGTAAGAAGGATATTAGGTGGGGGGTTGTTAGTCTAAAGCAGCCATGCACACAGAAGCAAACCAAGCAAGCCTGCCATACTCACTCATATACGCCTGGATGGATACAGAAAGAGAGATCAAAGGTTTAAGAAAGGAGAGGGCTGGCTAGGAGACAAAAGAGATGCTAGATGGGAAGAGAGATGGATGGAAAGAGGGGACAGAAAGAGGGAGGAGAAGGACAGATGGAGGGGAGGAGTGGGAGAGAGACTAAGAGTGAGAGTGAGACAGAGAGGGAAGGATTTTTGGTAGAGAATTTTTTGATTGATTTACCTTGGTCTCCAAGGCCACCGAGTCATGTAATCATCGGAAGGATTTTTGATCGTCTCTTTTTATGGAAGGGATGTGTCATTTCATCAGTTCATTCATGTGTCTGCTTGGAGGTGACACACAGGCTGTATTTTCCTTCTCTGACATTTAAAAATAATACTCATTGTGACTCAGCTGTTCATAGAAATATCCTCTTTTTATAATAATGTAGAAACATTTTAATCATTTTAATGCTGACTAGTTTTAATTTTCAGGGTTTTTTTTTTTTTAATAACCTCTGAGAGTAGGGATTATGTGTTCTTTAAACTCAAAAGAAACTCCTTTTTTCCTTTAGTATATTACATATTTATTTATTATCAATTCAAAAACTTGACAAGTGATGTTTCCGCCTGTTTTCACTCTTACGGGAGCACTGAATAATTCATGTAACATATTGTTCTAACTTTTGAAGGACAAAATACTCATCTTTTGTTGCTTTCACTTTGAAACCTTGTCCATCTGCTGTATATCTTACAACTAAAAAACTTTGATAAAAAACAAACATTTTTTTAAAGATTTTTTCAAATTTCTACCCTTTTTTTCCCTTTTGTGTTTTTTTTTTTTCTTTAAAAGTGTATTCTGTCTGGCTTTTGAGATCTTAACAAGCATATTTTCCGCCTGTTTTAACCCTTAAGGAGGCGCTGAATAATTCATTGGGTGGTGCTCCCTCTAGTTTCGCTAATGGGTCAGTCACAAAGCCATACATTTGTAAATGAGGGTAATCCACCTCTATGAAGCCCTGTGCATGTGTATGTGTGTGCGTTGTGTGTTTAGACGGGTCAGGTTTTAAGACAAGGAGCATTTTGTCTGATAAGAATTGTGTGTGTGTGTGTGTGTGTGTGTGTGTGTGTGTGTGTGTGTATGTGTGTTTTAGTTGTTGAGTGCTGAGGGCTGCCAGGATTTGTAGCTGTGCTGCCACAATGACCCTTTCATCCGAAGAATCATCTGATTGTGTGTGTGTGCGTGGTCGTGCATGTTTCCATGTGTGAGGGAGTGATTTTGTAGGTCTCTTTTCTGTGCGACCCAATCTCTTTATTTGTCCAGAACAATAAAAGATGGAAGCCTGAAGGCACAGACACTAATAGAGAGAGGAAAGACACAGAGACACAGCAGGAGGAGCGGCACGGACAGAAGCACGACTTAGACAAACTGAGGTGTATAATTCAGGTCACTGGCATGGCCTAAACACACATAATTTTAATCACAATCTGTCAATACATACCAACAATATCTGCTTCCTTATCTTGTCATAAACATAGGTGTCTTAAAATGAAAGCACTCCATTGAGTGAAAGATCTGTTGTCAGAGCTTTTCTATTCACCAGAGGAAATACACAATCTTGTTGAATGCTCTGAAAAAAATCTTGTCCAGAGTGTGTGTTTTACATGGAATTGACACTTTCACAGCAAACCCAGAATATTGTAAAATTTCTAGATTACAAACATCAGCAGCATTGAGAACTGAGAACTGTAGTGAGTCAGAGCCATGGGAGGGAAATGAGAGCAAAGCAGTGAAGTAGAAAAGCTTTTAGCTGCAAGATAAGAGCATATTAGGGCAAATACAGGTGGGAAAAGATGGGGGACTGAAACGCTTTATTAGTTCTTGATGAGGCAGGTTTTAAAACCAACAAGAATGAGTGACAAATGAAATGAATGACTAGAGACGTGACTGGAAAGGTCATTTCCATCTCTGTGAAGCTAAAGACAGATTAGACGTAAATAGTATCTATTTAAAATAATGTACAGCTTTGGTAAATGTTTCATTTTTAATTGCTGACAGTAGTTGGAATTTTCAGACAATTTTGGTACAGGAATGGGGGAAGAGGAGGAGAGAGAAAGAAAATATACATAAAATGAGGAAGGAAATGGTGGACTGCAGAAATGGAAAAGAGAAGAGACAAAGAATAGAATAAGGAAACAAGGAAAAAGAGGAACAAAGTGCAGGCATTGCTTGATCACTGGACATCTGTGTGTGTGTGTTTAGCGCTTCCAAGTTGTGAACAGCTCTGTTGAGGCAAACCTAGTCTGACAGCAATCACACACTCATACTACCTGCTTTGAGCTTTGAGTGGATGCCATTTTAATTTTTTTTTCTTTCCTTCTCTGCAGACGTCTTCTTTGGCCCTCTCAGACTCCTAATTTGATGACTTTTCCATGGCTGGGGCCCCCAGTTCCTCGGCTTGCATGAGCTTGTGTGTGGTTTTGGATAATGATCAAGCTATTTTTGGCATTCCTGATTGGTTGGACATGCTAAGCAAAGTCTGGGTTTATTCACCACCACTGTTTCTCATATTTCATATATTCTCTTGATTTTTTTTAACCACTTCATCCCTTCCCCCTCTAACATTTGATTCTTCCCCTCCTCCCAGTTTCTCTGTTTCTTGAAATCTTACCTCTCCACTTACCCACTTTTAGACTTAAGATACAGCTATATAGAGTGTGGTGAAAGAAACAACACATGCTTTTGCTGATTGATTATGCCAATTTGAAGCACATACTTTATGAGTAAAGAAAAAAAAGACCTGGATTTATACCTATACAGACAGAAAGATTGTGGAGTTACTGGGTTACTCAATTTCTTGTTGTTACTATTGCTTTTCCACTAAAGCCAGAAAAGCTTTTAGAGAAGAATTGAAAGCATCATATTTTTTCACTATGTGGGATAGCATTAAACACCATAAGGCCTTAGCTAGGGTGCGCTGCTGGTGTCATCACTGTCAAGGGATCACTGTAGAAAGAAAATGGAGAAGCTTGTTGCAAAGTTTGCCTTCTAACGTGTGGTTAATGTCGTGAAACGGTGTATTTTATTTTAAACCAAAGCAAAGATTTTCTAGACGAACCAAGGAGTTTGGTGCCTAAACCTAACCAGAATCAAGCGGAAAACAAAAGGTCAAAAACAGATGTCTAAAATAGCAGTCCTTTAGCTGTTGCTAAAGGGGTACTGGGTGCATTAAAATGTGACAACAAGGGATTTTGACCAAGTATGTGAGGAGTTGGAGTATATTTTTACTTCATGTTTTCATGTTGGCTCAATAAATATTATAACATTTGCATTTACCTTGCTACCACGTGATAAGAAATGTCCCAGTGGACCATCTTCATTCGATCTTCATTCGATCATTCACTGCTATGCAAAGAGAATCATGTGTATGACCACTCAAATGCAAATACAAGTCTGAAATACGTAAGATTTTAGAAATAGAGAGGCACACTTCAAACTGATGAAGACAGTGCAAGCCTTTATGAGAGCTTTCCAAATGCCAGCTCTGATGACATCTAATTAGATTTTTGCTCTCAGCAGGACATTTGCCTTTTCAACATGCCTTAAAGAAACACTGGAGCTTTGTGGCTGATCTATTGGTCACCTTGCCTGTTGTACAATAAGAGCAACATCATCAATGCTCCTCTAGAGTTCATAATGGCAGTACAAGAAAAGACACACATACAAATTAAGAAGTGTTTAGGCTATGAGCAAACTTTAGAAAAAAAAACCCTTTGAGTCCACCTAACCAAAAGAGGTGGAAATTACTGGACACTGAAATTTTATTAAGTCGGTAATGATGGTAGAGTGTGGGTGGTCTTGGAGGAAGGCTATCGTTATGGAAACAGTGGTTGGTTAAGACTTCCTACCAATTCATATTAGTGAAGGATGGTTGTTAAAGACAAAGCAGTAAAGTATGAAAGAGCTTCGTGTGTGTGAGAGATGTCACTCATTTACATAACACTACAGTAAGTGCAGTTGAAGGGACACTTATTTTAATGGTGTGTGTGTGTGTGTGTGTGTGTGTGTGTGTGTGTGTGCCGGACCCGCAGGGAGACACAGTAAGAGGTTAGAGAATACAACACACACACCCACACACCCACAAACAGTAAATGGCTAACAAATGAGTTGACTGTGATGTAAATGGTTGTCCTTTTCATGGTCTTTTTTTATGTCTGTTTGTTCCTGTTGAACAGTCAGTGGCAGCTCACCCTGTTCCCACTGCCATTCAACCTTTTCACCCTAAACTTTTACCTCCATAGTGACAGAGAAGAAGTCCAACTGTCTGTTTTCTGGTGCATTACAAAGCATGGGAATGTGAGTCTAAATATGAACAGTCCTTTCTATTTTAATTCTTTGTTTGGGTACCTAGTGTGTTGTGACACATCAGGAAAGGGCACTTCTTGGTGTATCACAATACACTGAGATGCTGATTTGAATGGAGGTCGACTGTTGGTTCTATTTAGTCTCAGTTTTACCAAATAAATGGAGAAAAGAAAAGCCCTGCTGTCTTGCACCTGTACAACTAGATGCTGAATAAAAGACTTCAACTAATCTGTAGTTTACAAGCCATATCAGACGTCTAGAAAACAGATGCTTCCGTCAACGTGTTGACAAATCATTTGAGAAATGGACCTGCTCTTGTGTAGGTACACTGAAGTCTGGATTTTTTTAAATGAAATAACAAATCACTTAATTGAAAAATCAACTAATCGTTTCACAGCAAACAAATGAATCACCCACTGACTTGTTTTGAGGTAGAGTTTACAGCATACTGTACATGGGTATTTTGTGTAGACATAAAGAGATCAGGAAAGCAGAGATATTAGTTTGAATAGATAGGTATTGCATATGGATGTCATCATACCTACTTGTGCTCACAGGTAATGATGTCTCTCCCTTTATCTTTGCCTTTGAGTGTGTCAGAAAAGTACGATAGAGGAAGACAAAGTAGCCTTGTTCTACACATATAAAACATTTCAAAAAGCGTTTGTACACCCACCACAAAGGAACCAGAGAAATCAGCGAAGTGTGTGTGTGTGTGTGAGTGTGTGGGTGTGTGTCAGTACATGGGTAGCACAGATAGAGAGCTGAAGATTTGAGTCACATTAAAAAAGCCAGTGTTTGTAATTATTGTGTCCTTGGAGAAGCCATTCGATGGCTCTCTGCTGCTTTTTCCTTTAATTGTTTCACTTTTCCCATACTTGCGTCACATCTAGTGTTGTAGTCACACATAAAACGACAAGTTAACTGTGAGGCCAAGTTTTTCATTATCACAAGGCCAGAAAAATGGCAACTAAAAATAACAGTCCATTACTGTTGTGATGTTTTGTAACGACCTTTGCTGACTCTTCCTTGGGTTGTTACATCATTCTGATATACAGTTCAGCAACATGAATCCAAAAAAGTGTGTAAAGTGGAGATGTTTCATTCAATGGATATGGATAAAATGCTTCTAGGCACTTATTATTTCACCTTTGTGTATGTCTCAGTCTGTATCTTTAAAACATAACATACAACTAAGTCTCAACACTTGGCATGTCCTCCAGGTGTTGGCTATTATCATGGCTACAAACTGTCCACTTACTAGATTGATTAGACTGGAAGAGAACTGCCCTCGGCTCAGACCACAGTGAAGCAAGAACAGCTTGAGGGATTTAAATTACTGCAAGCTCTAAAATAGCTCAAAAAACAATCAGTAGGTCCCCAGAAAGTTGTGTGGGATTGGTAAAAGACCGAGTGAATTTTCCTACAAAACGTCTGTCCTTTAATAAATAAATTCTAGCAGTCAAATCTCCCTCTTTATGCTCTAACTTTTTTTCCCCCCACATTTCTTACATTTATGATTTTTACATTTTTAGAGCATTTTCTTACCCTTCTGGATGAGAATTTTTTACTCATCTCTTGCCAGGCATTTCTTTCCGAAATGTTTGCCTGAATCCCGTCATACCCAAACATTATTCTAACGTTAAACTACATTTCACTTGTCTAAAGGAACCATATGAAATAAAATATTTGGTTATCCTTACTGTTAGAGTTTACAATCTGAATCAAATTTTATATTTAATGTAAAATCACTGAAGGAGAGCATAGACAAAAGTATTTTATTGTGTCAGATTCTCAGTGGCTCCTCATTTGAGTTCAGTGTCACCTCCTATCTGAAACAGGTAAATGAAAGCCTTAATTTCAGTATCTACCTTGAAATTCCCTGAACATGTAGGAGTATGAGCGCACTTTGAACCTCGGTTAGATTGGTTTGATCTCTGGTCCTGTCCCTAATCAACCTCCAACACTTTACCTCAATCAGTTCCTGGAAGGGCTTCATTTAAAGAGGATGTACATCGACGCAAGCTATCAGGGACCCTAGAGGCTGCTGCTAACTCGCTAATAACCTCACCACTGTCTCATAGTAGCGATAAGGGTGTTGTTAGTCCACATGCAAAATTACTTTGTAGAAATGAAAATGGCATGTTAATCATGCACCTTTTTGATGTTACCAGACTGCCAGCTAATGTCACAATTACCTTTAAGTTTTGGTCTAATGGCAGACTAAAAATAGATGGTTTTGCTTGAAAACCTGTGAGTGGAAGGAACAGGTGTTTACCCTCCTAGTGTGTTTTGTCCTGATTTTCATTTCCATAGCACTGCCTATCTGTGCTTATCTACAGCCCAGGACACACCCAGCATCTCTGCTCTCTCTCCTCTCTTTATCTTTCACTCTCTCCCTGGATCCCCTGAGGCTGTTTAGAAGGGATCTGTGACAGATTCTGCTGTGTGTGCGTGTAGCACTAGTAGCTCTAGTAGTAATGACAAGCAGATGGGGTTATTCATCACCAGCCAAGTCTCTGCAAGCAAAGCAACCATCCCTCTCTCTCTCTTTCTCTCTCTCCATCTATTTATCTATCTAAGTGATGCGTCTGAATAATGATAGATAAAAGACAATCCTCTTTACTTTACTCCTAAGCTCTTTATATTCTTTGTTCATCTTACATGACCTTTTGCAGTCACAGGAGTACTCTCAGCCCATCACAGTTCTCAACATAACTTTTTTTGGTGTACTGTTTACTATCAATTATAAACTCGATCAGTGACTTTTCTGCTGCTCTCCCGTTAAAAATAATTCCAGACAGCCACTTGGTTGTGAAACTGTAAATTAAGTTTACCATATGCAAAATCCATATGGAAAAACTTAAAAAAATAATTGTGGCCTCAACTGGGACCATATTTTTTCAAATTCACACCGCATCTCTCTTTGTCCCTCTCAAACACGCACAAACACAGCTGTTTTTGCAAATAGGTCAAATCCTTTTGACCACAACCATTCAGAGATCCAGTTATGCATCGTGCCTGCAAGACTACAGAAATGCACGCTTTCTCACACAAATGCACACACACACACAAACATTCATAGGTAGAAAAAAATCTCCCACACATGGCAATGTATACTTGCATGCTTCAGGGCTGCCACAGCTCCATTATTTTTCTGAAGTGCTTTTCAATTCCATGGCTGGTGCTTGAGGGAGTGTGTGTTTGTATGTGTGTGAGATTGTGTGATACTGTGATAGGTGTGGAGTGGGTGGGGGGTGCTTGACAAAGATTGTGACATAAACCATTTATAGTGCTGCCCTAGTGTTTGAGTGCAGGCAGTGCGTGTGTGATTGCTATTGACATTAAATCCTGTGTTCAGGTTAGTTTGGCACAGGGCACATAGAATGATGAGATTTTTTTAATGGGAGAGGAGAGGAGAGAAACTGTGATTAGAGTTGGGAAGAGGGGTTTAGGATGGCAAACAATTTCCTGTATTTTGCTTTGAAGTGAGAAAAAATGGATATGCCACATGTGCGATCTATGCAACAAAATTTCCTACTGACAAAAAAAAAAGTGACATGATGTTTTTTGTTTTTTTTTAATTTAAAATATCTTTACTTGTTTATATAAAGGTAGGCTCACACTTGTGGTCTCACCACATGAAAACAGCTTCAGGTTCCCATTAACACTACGGATGGATAACTGGTAGTAAAACTTCCAGACAGTGGAGAAACATAACAAACGTGTAGACAAGAGACAGCATAATAGCAGCCAATTAAGTGGAAAAATATTTGACACTTGCAGGGTGTTTGGACCTGGCCTGTAGCCTTTTTGATCAGGCAAATCATAGAAACCAATTAGAAGCAGTGCAGGATAAAGCTGAAGGACACAAGCAAATTGAAAGCAAATGGATTCTACTTTGTACACAAAGCCTTGATTTGAACTGCATGGGGCAGTAAAATTTGTCTTTGACTTTGAATTGCTCTGCTGTTTTTTTCTCTCTCTCTTTTTTTTTTTTTTACAGTAGAAACATATCAGTTGGATATTTGGGAGCAATGAAAGTTCTGACTGAAGTTTCCTAAATTAAAGGAGACCTATTATAGCTTTCTCGTATACAGTTACAATTATTAAACATGGCCAAAGTTTTAACCTCCACCCACCTGCTTTTCTAATATTTTGTCTAAGAGGGGGAGTCATATCAGAAAGAAATTTGGCTTAAAGGGATAGTGGCCCTGAAGGGAGAAGAGCTGAAATGGGTTGTTTCATGAACTGTGCGTCACACAAATCTACTCTTGTAGAGTCCAATAATAAAAATGTACAGCTAGAAATTATCATAAGAGGCCATAATAAGTAAAAAGTCACAGAAAAAGAGGCAGAAGCAGTGACTGAGGGTACAACCACAGTTATACATTTAAAAGCATTTTACTTTTGCTAAGTTTATACCATCAATACTATCTGCAGTTAGGAACACTAAAAAGGGACTGTCTACTGTCTGCTGGGCCTAAGCTCAGAGAAATTTTGTATAACAATCCTTACTTTCACAGACTAAATCATCTGCTGTATGTGAATGAGGTTAGCCATAATTCAGTACTTACTGGTTTAGATGTAATTATTTTTTCCCCTATTTCTTTTTCTATTATTTCTTTAAAGCTCCATTTTTAAAATGAAAAAAATATTGGTATGGATGTGGCCCGAGATTCTCCAGTGGCTGATGTTTTATCATTCCAGCAGCAGTTAAGAGTCTAATTGATTACGACGACCCCTATTTTCTAACTGCAGTCTCTTCATTGATCCCGTTACTGCTGCTACTCAGCTCTCTCCAAGTGATTCTCCAAGTCATTACTGCCAACGAGACGACAGTTTCTGTGGCTCCAAAACCGACTTTAATGTAAAACCACAGTCAAGTCCTCAGCAATTCTTAGAAGGAGCAAAATAGGTCGATCAAAACACAAAGACCTCCTGGTGGTCTTTAAGTCAAACTGATTCAGATTTTAAAACAAGTGGTAATTTAACTGAAGCCAATTTTTAAAATGATGCTTACTTTTTCTGCCCCACTGCAAATTAATTGACTGAGGATGGACAGGTTTTCTTCTTTTGCATAATCACTGTAGATATCATGAACTTTACTGATGACTTTCTAGAGCAGTTATCTTTGCCATAATAACTGGACAATAGGATGTGAAACTTTTAGACAGCAGTCACATACTCCTCCACCATCAGCCTGTTCTCATGTTCTGCTACTTTACCTTGAAATCAATTTCATGTTCGGTTACTTTATATATATATGTATATATATGTGTGTGTGTGTGTGTGTGTGTGTGTGTGTGTGTGTGTGTGTGCGCGTGCGTGTGTGTGTCCTTTAGCAGAGGTCATAACCTCTACCTGCTGACTGTGTCTCCTTTCCTAAATTAAAAGACTGCATCACATTACATACAGCTCTCACACACACATATACAAGCTGCAAACTAAGTGCACACACCACATCGTATTACCTGTATAAGGACAGAACTGTTGCAGCCAGCACAAAGAAACTCAATAGGCTTTTAACATTCATTTAGCCTGGACAGCAGGGCTTACTATAGCTATACCAACTAGATCTGATAGCACATACAGAACGAGAGAGGCAAGAGAGATGGATGGCAGCTAACTTTACATTTCAGCCTCCGATGGAAGCTTATAGAGAGAAGGGTTGGGAAAAAAAAGCCTTGCTGTTGAAGGAGAAATGGCTAAAAATCTATCAAGCAAGTTAAATAAAAAGATACCTGAGAAGGAAAGTTGTGTTGGGAGTGTAGATCTATTTAGTGCATACTCAAAAAACCAATAAAAGTAAACAAACAGCAAACAGCCCGATGAAGTAGATTTGTTTCCACATTTACTGTACTGGAACACAGTAAACTGTCCTGTTTTAGCCTTTGATGGCTGCAGTGTGGGCAGGCTGGCCAGCTTTTCTTACAGCCTCTTCAGTATCTCTCAGTACATCCTCGCCTACAGTGGGTGACCAATATTTCTGTGTTCATCATTGTGTTTTTGGCTTGCTTTCATTGAATTAGTCTGATTCTAATATGCTTATTTTCTGTCTTTGAGGAACTGGCGAGTCATGTTATAGCTCCCACTGCAACTTCCAAGTTGCTTCAGTGGCACAGACATCATTATAGGAAAAGATCTGGAGGAGCAATGAAAATACTGGCATTTGCTTGCAGCGCTATATTCAACAGCAGTTTGAGAACATGCCAAATTCAATTTAGTTAGGAGTTTCCTGCCTGCCTCAGGTTAGAAGAAAGAGAGGGAGACAGTGGAGGAGTATTGCAAGGGATACAAAGAAAAGCAGGTAAAGTAGTGAGGAGATTGAGAGTAATAGAGAGAGATAAATGAACATCTATAAATGCCGTCCAACTCAGCTGTGCTGCAGGGAGGGGCTGAATTATAGAGCAAGCATCCTTGTATTTAATGGACCTTTCTCATTTCTACTACTTCTCCAGATTAGGACTGAGCATAACTCAAAAATAGTGTGGGTGTGTGTATGTGTCTGCTTGACTCTATATTTGTGTCCAAGTGTGTGTTTGAGCGTAGCTTTAGATATCAGTTCCAATCTCCATCAGCTTGTCTTTATGCGTACGACTTAGAAGAGGGGATTAAAAGCGGGGGGTAGAGGTGGGTGGCAGCGAACAGTATAAACTGTGTGTGTGCACAGTGTGTTGAACCATGGTACAATATGATATGTAATTAGGTATTTTCAGCAAATTGAACTGTACATGCAGCATGATTGATAACAAAGAAATAATGTTTCTGTTTATATGATATAAATTGACAGGAAATGGAATATAAAAGCTATGATGCCATCATGAAATTCTGTAAACATTCAAGATAACATTATTTGTTACAGGGCAACTCGTGACTTTTTAATTTCACATTTCTCATAATTTTATTGTCAGTATAGTTCCATTATACATTTTGTTATACACATATTTGAAACTGGCACACATCTAGTCACACACCCACATCTGTAACCTCAGTTTCTTTCCATGCTACACAATATCACTTTTTACAGATGCCTGCAAAATAAAAATTACTGATGAAAACAGGATTATGCATGCAGGTCAAGCATCTGATTCTGCTTGACATTATGATCAGCTGCTATTTTGAGAAATGACTGACAAAGTTTTGCTTTCCAAGAGTCACAAATATTAAAACTGGGTGCTACAAGTAAAAATAAACGTCAAGAAAATATACTTATCTTCGACTGTAAATTAAACATTAATAGCATTAAAATACACAACCAAAACAACATGGGTAGCATGCTTTAAAATAAGGTACAACTTATTTGTGGCATCAAAATGACAAAAGGTACAAAAGGCACAAATTCCTTCTTGCATTGATAAGAGTTAATGCTGCTCATGGATGCTCAGCTTAGCTTTCCATTACTCAGGCATGGGGTGGATATTTTTGCTGATTTATCAATGCCACAGGCTTTCAGCAGATCTTAAAATAAATGGGTAAGGCGCTGTGAGCCTGGAAAATCACCAGATGTACACTAACTTTCATATCAAGCTACTTATTAAGTCTGCATGTTTTCCATGGTCTCAGCTTAGAACAGAAATCCATAAAACGCTTTGCAGCAGCTCTTTTTTTCTTTCTCTCCCTTGCTCTCCTTTTCTCTCCTCTCCCCAGATGCCTTTTAGAGTTGTCATTGGAGAGTGACCTGTATTATCTATCTCTGACTCTCTCTCCCCAGCTCTGTCTCTTTCTCTGTCTGAATGGAGATTTAGATAAGAGAGTCTGAGCTGCAAGAGAGCGGCCGCTGCATACCAAGAGACAGACCAAAAGAACAAGAGAGAGGCCAGAGTGGAGCAGGCAGTGAGAGCCAGATTTACTGAGCCATTTGCACCTTGTTTCAAACTCATCCTCCGGCTAGAAAGCTTCATTCCTCTGCCTCTTGCCTTGGTGGAGGAATGTGATTATTGTTGTTTGTTTGTGTGTCTGTTGGCAAGACTACGCAAAAAGTACCAAGCTGAATTTCATGAATTTTGGGTAAAAGGTGAAGCACAGGCAAAGGAAGAACCTATAAAATCAGATTGGATCAAAAGCTCGAAAAATTGCAAACAGGGGATTGGCATTGGAGGAGGATGCGCTCTCCCTTTGCTCAAAGTGCTGTTTGACTATCATCTGCAGATCACATTCCTTGTCATGAGTTAGATGCACCGTTATCTTTCATTTGCATGCATGGGAAAATTTTGCAAACAACAGCAGAATATATGATAAGTGTGATTTTGTTTTCAGTTGCATGCACTTTGATTTGCTTTGCTATGTGTGGAAATTTCTCTGCATCCTAAGAGTAGTAGGTGTAAATAGCTGTTAAAATTTAAGATAAATCTGTGGCATATACACATAAGTGGCAATCTCAAATGTCTCCATCTTCTTTGTGCCCGTATCTTTTATAATGTGTGCGTGTGTTTAGTAGGGGCAGCCTTTTTAAATCTGTTTGATTCTGCATATGACACACACACACAGGCACACACACGGGCCACAATTTAAAATGTCCCCTAGGTGATCGATGAGGTGGTGATGGAAATGTCATCTGGTGCTAATACATTTATCATCGCTCATCCAGCCTCATGAATTTCTGCTTTTGGTATTCAATCATTTTTGCTCTTTTACCATGAGACCATTTGAATGCAGTGATTCACAGGACTGTCTGCGGTTTTCTCTGAGGAGGCAGACTGCGCGTGCAGGCATCCAGCACTCTGACTGGACTCATTAATTAGTGGGCAGGACAATGATAGCCTGTGTTTACATGAACCCATGTGATGGGGTGGTAAATAAAAAGCTGGGTAAGGGCTGGGTATATCAGGCCAACGATCATTATAAAGAAAACTAATACTTACATAACCACAAGTAAATTATACATTTACACCCTACATAATTTCTGTAAGAAACATTTTAGAGAAAGAAAGTGATCACATCTGTGGGCTGTTACCTTGAAGTATTTAGTGTTGGTTACTGGTTAAACTTTTGCTTACTTAAAAAGCAGGTGAGAGGTGAATATTTGTGGTTTGAAACAAATGGAAAAGCTGATGGCTTTCACTACAGTTCTGTGGAAAGTTGTAACAGTGCTTTTACTCTTCAGTTCTGTTTTGGCCATCTGAATATTTGGGTCATGACCCCACAGAGACTCACAGATGTTTGTTTAAATGATTTACTGGTTGACTAGGTCATAAAGCAGTGCCTAAGTAAACTGTATGTTACACCTGTAACCAGGATTGTGAACTAAACTGACTCCCAAACTATGTGGCCAGGAGTGGATACTGAAGCATGGTTGATGCTTGCCATTTTCAAGCCTTTGAATGTTCAACATGTCCTCCAGCTGAATGACACTTAACCAACTGAGCACATAAAACATGTAAATCAGAACTGATAACGTTCCCAGGTAAATATTCCAGAGACAAAACTGACTATTTCTCCTAAATATATAATTAATATAGTGGATGTCATGTCTTCATATATATGAGCTGTGGTGTCAGCAGTAGCTGCGTTCTGATCTGATTGTAGACTTTATTTTCAATTCAGATTTGAGGTTGATTGATCGTTTTATATGCCATAAACAGACTTTAACGAGTAACCGCACATTGCTGAGCTCATTTTGTGAGAGATAATCATATATTCATGTGAGCGCATATTTGTGTGTGTGTGAGTGAACTTGTGCCTGAACTGCTATATGAGTAAGAGAGCGTGTCATACAATAACAAACTATCTAAATGAAAATCATCAACAAGTGAGGCAAGTCGTAACTGAGTGTGCACATACATACATAAGTGGTCCAGCCATGCAGAACTGAATATGTAAAAGGCATTTTTTTTTCCTGCTGGGTTCTTCTCCTCCTCTCTCCTGACTTCTCTTTATCCATCATCTCTCTCTTCCCCTGCTCTTCATCCCTCCTTCTCCCCCTGCCAGTTAAATGACTGTTGCTCATTTCTCTCTGTCTCTCTTAAGTCAACACGTCACCTGCAATATATCTCTTCCTTCTCTCACATCATCACTATTACACATCTTGATTATTAGTTTGTGTAAGCACTTGCTACGTATGCATTGTGATCTTTGCACGTGAATGCAGAGTAAAGTTAGTGTGTGGCTTTTTTGCATGTCTGCATGTTCCATCACTGCATTGTTACAGATAATGGAAACCAGTGATGTGATCACGTGGTTGGTATCGGTTCCACCTTGTGGGTCTGCGTCTGTCACCAGAGAGTGTCGCTACCACGCAAGATGCGTTTGAGAAACTTTACATGTGCGTGGCTGAAATTACAATGAAGGCCATTTTAAAGGTGGGTGTGGTCAGCCGTGTGAGTACTGAAAACTCATGTAAAAATGAAGTAATGACTTATGAGTACTCATGAGTCAAAACTGGAGGCCTGACAATAATCATGTATTGATGGCTGTTGTACTGTCTCAGTAATGCACATTATATCGTAAATAACAATCTTTTTGTATGCTTTTGACAGCTGAGGTTACAGACTCTCTTGCCACGTCCATTCATGTATTATGATTTTAATTAATCAGCATAAAAAAAGACAACACAAAAAATAAACAAAGCTATAACAACCAAACTTGGCACTCAGGTAAATCTGTGGCCTCTGAAGGTTCTTATCTATATCTGATATTATGAGGTCATTATGCTGCCTAGTAACCACCCAGCAACAGGCTAAAATGACCTGTTTTTAGCATTTATTCATCTATAACACCAATTGAAAGCAATGTATCATTTATATTTCATGACAGTAACATCACGTTTATATCCACAAAACTTCAGTTATGCATGATATATTATGATGTCATCAGGTTGCCCGGGAACTACCTAGCAACAGGTGAAAATGAGCTGGTTGTTGCCTTTATGGACCTACAAAACCTTATGAAATCATCCTATTGTTTTACTTTCACAACAATAACATTTCATTTTTATCCACAAAAGCTGAATTATACATTCTATAACGTTATCATGTTTTCTAGCAAACACCTAGCAATGGGCTAAAATTACCCACTTTTTGCACTTAACACACCTACAACACCTTATAAAAGCATTGCATGATTTTAATTACTTAATCGAACAGGTCAAACAGCACTGTAGCATGGGCATGTACTAGTCACAATAACATGGTTACTGTTCACATAAAGCAGATAATACATACTCCTAGTAGGAATACAAAACAAAAACACAAAACAAAACAGAGGTCTGTCAGAAACAGTGTTACCAAATAAAAATTTGCTTGTCCAGTTTGGTGTTCCCCCTTCATATATCCTCCACACTACATTAAGACATCTTAGAATTGTCTTTGAGTAGTAAAATGAGAAACCTGAGCTGTTAGTTTCCTTATTGTATTTATGCAGTGATAAAAATGAAAAAGAGAAAATACCAAGACAATGAAACCTGCAGAAACAATGGATATACACAAAGCAAAAAACATTTTGAGCAGATAAGAATGTCTAGGTGCTAATCAAGGCTTTGTACGTTAGTGAAAATAAAGAAGTATTGAAATGCTGAGTGTGAAGTTGTCAGGATTTTATATTACCTCAGTGACTTTAAAACAGGTTTTTGTAAATGAGCACCTTTACTTTCTCCCAGGTACAGAACCAAATAGGAAATCAATGTAGCATCTCCAAAAAGACAATACTAATGGCTCAGCTTTCAGCCAAATTGCCCATCTACAGTATGTTACCATCAAATTGCCTGTGCCCCATGGACTTGAAATGTAATTACAAAGTCTAGGCAATAAAATCCGCTCACAGGACAAGTGTCCTTGTAGATTTTCCATGTCATGTAATGAACCTGCAGTGTCATTAAGACATAGGGACAATTTGCTTGTGCAGCCTAGTAGAGCACCACATTTTCATGGCCAGGGATGAGCAGTTTGCCCACTAATACATTTTGTGTACTTGTAATTGTGCATGTAGTGTGTGGCATTTGAGAAGAAAGTTGTTGCAGGTGCTGTACTTGGCCCAAATGGTTTTTCAGAGTATTATTGAAGAAGAGATTGTTTTGCTACATACCTTGAGAATGTAAAATAAATCAATTAGAGGCTCTGAAGGAAGGCAGTTATAAAAAAAAAAGAAAAAAGAAAAAAGAATCGATACTCTTCAAACTACAGAGAGTTCTCTATCTTGTCATGGCTGTTAAGATCAAACCCTCCTTTTAAAGGCAGACGGCATCAATGTGTCTGACAGTGACCTTACACCTGCGCCTGATGTTCACACATTCTGCAGATTTAACGTTAGCACTGAGTTAAGCTTTCCAGTGATTGTAGCTTTGTTCAGCAGTTGAAAAGTTCACTTAAATGTGCATTTAATGGTATGCAGTCTAACCTAACGTGCTTGTACTCCATGACAAAAGAAACTTAAGGCTCTGATATTTTGCAGCATGACATCTAGATTAGTGCTAACAACTGCACAATTGGTAGATTGATTTACTGTGCATCAGTTGATTGATCAAAATACCTTGAAGCCACTGAAAATCCAAATTTTGAACATAGGACTTATTGCTTGCTGTTGGACATGGAGAAAATATATTGACTGAAATCTTTCAGGTTTATCTAACCACAGAGATATTTCAGAGCAGCTCACAGAGAAACAAGTGTTTTCAAAGGAGGAAGTGGAAAAATACACGACTGTCTAGAGCAAGTATTGTAGGAGTAGCACTAAAGTAGGAGAAAGCCGTCTGAGCTCAAAGATAAAAAATAGACCTGTAGTTACCAACCAATCCCCTGTAAAATGACTGCCCGCCACTTGCACCTGCATCTCCTGTGCAGCATTTTATTTTAGACTCAGCAATGAGTCAGAGTGGAGGTGTGAGGAAGCGGAGGAGGTGGAGGCGAGCTGAAGGAGGATACTTGCCTGAAGATAAAATATATTAAAAGGAACTGTGCACCAAAAATAAGTTGAAAGAGTGTATATAAAGAAGGGCTGCATAGTTAAAAAAAAAAAAGTGGGTGTTTATTTTACAACAGGATGTCAGATATAGACAGCTATGTCAAATTTCTGACCCTTTGTTTGGTCTATGCCAGTGCTGCTACTTTTTTCCCATATAGAGAAATTTAAGTAAATGAACATGTGTATGTGTTAAGGTGTGCACTGACTGGTATATGATAATACATCAGCAGCTTGTATGAACTCATACAATGTCATGAGCTTGTGTGTGCTTGTCTGTGTTCCCATGCACCTGTGAATGCACACTGGTGCATGGATAATACTGACACAGCTGGGATCCACCAATCCCTGCCAATGTGTGTGTGTGTGTGTGTGTGTGTGTGTATATATATATATATATATATATATATATAAATGTTTGTGTGTGTGTGTGTGTGTGTGTGGGTGGGTCTGTGTCTGTGCGTGTGTGGTGAGCAGCTGCGTCCACTGTGCTCATCCTCAAAGCCGCTATCACATTCTGCTTGCATCATTTCACTGCAGTCATCCTGACAGCATCAAACTTGTGAACACATGCAGTTACAAGGCCATATTCACTCATTTTCATGCATATCCCTTTCTCGTACAAACCCATTTGGTGACATGAGATATGATTATTACATTTCACTGGTGTTTTAAGCAGCTTGCCTTATGAACGATACTGTTTTATTCAGTGCTAGAGGGAAAAAGGTTTGTGTTTCAGGGCAGTCTGAAATGACAACCCCCCCTCTCAATACATCCATTACTGTCAAAATGCTTCTTAAACTTTGAGTCAGGAATGACTTCAGGCTCCTCAGCTGTAGCAAAGTTTCCCATGTAAAGGTCATCTGTTACACTGCCCTGTAAAGCCAGAGACCAATAGCTGTGTGAACAGCCAGACAGTAAAAAATAGCTTCAAAGTGTATCTCCTGGCCAGGCAAAATATTAGAAATTGCTGCTTGCTTTTATACACCTGCATAAAATTGGTCTTTCCTCCAATTTTGTGATGCTGAGATTCCAGTTGGCTGCTATCATGGAATAAATCCTAACATCTTCATTTAGAAACCACATGAAACACCAGATTTTAATCTGAGGGAGTATAATGTGTTTGGATAGAGCTCAGCTAGAGGACTATAATCAGAATAATTATTCTGGTCTCACTCCAGCTTGAGGCCTTTTAGCTAATGACAGACACAACACTGATGGCTTGATTTCAAGCTGTCTGCATCTGTAGATGACACGTGTGCGCACATATTGTGTGTGTCTGTTTGAGTAGTTTGACATGCCTACAACATTTGCAGACTGATTGAAAAAAACAAAACAAAAAAAAAAATACACTTGCGGTTATTTTCTGCAATAATGGGTAACTGAGAAATGTCTGTATCCTGAAATGACCTTGTTCTTGCTGACAGCTGCAATCCATGTCTCTTCATATCTAGGTTTTGTTCTGTTGTTGAGCAACAGAGAACAGAACTCATATGACAAAATATCACAACCAAACACAAAATATTACATTCCCAAAATTGAAATGCGAGCAAAAATGCTGATGTTTTGCCTCCAAGTGTTTGTTGTGCAGTGGAAACAAACAGCATATAAAAAGGCTGTATAGTGTGTTCGATACATACATCCACATGATAAGAGTCTGAGCAGACCTAATAGGAAGCGCTGCAGACCATGTAGTTTGTATTTTTTTTTATGGCCAAAATACACAATCTGTACATCAAGGGATATGTTGGAGTGTAGTTATACATCATATCATCTTTCAAAGGTTTTTTTTTTTTTTTTTTAATTAAAT
>VUQI01028176.1:40109-51700 GCA_015106735.1 Paratilapia polleni
CCAAAAAAAAAAAAAGAAAAAAAAAAAAAAAAAAAAAAAAAAAAAAAAAAAAAAAAAAAAAGCCACGTATAAAAAAGAGGTTTGACAGTTTGCCGGTCTGGAGCTATTGGAGTTATTATAGTTTTATATTTTTTTTTTTTTTTTTTTTTTTTTTTTTTTTTTTTTAATCAAGTATTATTTATTGCTGAAATAAAGAATTAAATTCTTAGATCCCCCTCGTGTTTATCATCAGAAAAATCACGCTTCAGAAATGAATGCAATTCATCAAAATAAATCAATACAAACTATTATCACATTCTGGAGGCCTGTGTGCATGCAGTGAAACATGTGCACTACAGAGTTGCTGGCAGTGGCCTACCAATCAATAGGCCGTTATTCAAGCATTTCACATTTCACACAAGAACCAATTCAAAATGTGACAGTATTGACAGTATTGTCTCGGGGTCCCTAGCAATACCACAACATGGTAAAATCCATTTTCCCTCACATAACGAGCTGTCATTTTACGGTTGGAGCAAGCTCAATCGTCTCTGCATATAAAGCAGGCAGATTTAGCTGCAGAATGATAACAATAGCACAATTGTCATTGGTATAAATTCCACCGTGACATCACACAATAGTGATTAGTGCAAAGCTTCAGAAAGCACGCCTCATTTTAAAGGTATCCCTGGTGTTGTTAACAGTGTAGTCCATTGTTGCTTATAACTACATGTACAGTGTCAGCACATGTTGCTCATGATACTCTGACAAAAATCCATTTTTCTTAACAAGGTGAAAGGAGCCAGTTCTCTGCATACAAAGCAGGTCTATCTGCTAAATGATTATAATGATATCATGGTGATGATTTATGCTGGAGGAATATTACCAACACTGAATAATGATGATTTGTTATAATGTTCTGCTGATGATGGTGTCTGTAGCATGCTGGCTATGCTGTGATACTGACGGTATTGACAGTGCTGTAACTTTTGATAGTGCTGCTGCTGTCACTTTCATGCAATGCAAACAAGAAAATCCGATGTTTTCCGACAGATGATTGACATATGAGCAGCGGTATTATGTTATTAAAGTATTCTTGAATTTTGAAGTGTTGGAGCAACTTACTGCAGTTTGTCAATCTGTCAACAACTTTCCACAAATCAGAATAAAATTTGCCCCACACAACAAAATTTTTCATTAAAAAAATAATGGGGATTGAATCAAAATAAGCACGACAGAGAAAAAAAAAAGAGATTATTTCACAATGTGTATTACTAGTCCACAAAGGATAAAGTAATATGCTTTACAGTTACACAGGTCAATGTGTACGCTTAAACCACCAGCACTTTTCCAAGGCACCAATGTTTTTGTCTACTTTACAAGAAAATGTTAAGTTGAAAACATCATAAAACAGGTGCACTACATTTCTTGCAAGTCTTTTTTGCTAAGCTACATGTACTGATCGTTTGTTCCTGTGAAAAAATATGAAGGAGCAGTTAATTATTGCAGTGTCTCAGTCCTTAGAGCTGTGTGATCTCTCACTGCACATTTATTAAGATGTGGATAAAAGAAATGTGGCACTGAAGATAAAGGCAGTTTTGGCCTTTTGATATTTAGCTATTACGTTATAAAATATCTCCCTCGCAGTATTTTTCTTCATCTCTTAACCCATGTGCCATCACACCCACATAATTACTAGATGGAAGGGAACAAATTTAATGTTGCTGGACTGCTTTCTACTGGCTTTCACCCTTATTCACCCATGAAGGCTTGCACAAATCACTAATTTTCATTTTCAGTAACACTCTGCTTCACACTCATGCCGGGGAATTTCACTGTACAGCCACTCAGCACCACCACGGGCCCCGAGCAGCTCCACTGGGACCGGCCAGGGTTAAGTAGCTTGCTCAAGGGCTTCTCAGTGGTGGTTACTGATGAAGGCAAGAGCATGTCCCATTCAATTCCCTGCTCAGATAACAGTTCAGGTGATGTGGGAATGCAAGGGATACACAAAGGCAAGTGTTTCCTTAAACCTATTTATGACCAGTACTAATCTTAAATCTTGCTACCTTTTGGCCCAAATTCAAAGAAACATCACATATTGTGACTTGCTGCTGCATACTCACTTCGGGACTTTTTGTTTGTAGTACAAATAATAGGGCTGCTGTGGCTCAGGAGGTAGAGTGGGTCGTCTGTTGATTGGAAGGTTGGTTCGATCCCCAGCTCCTCTAGTCTGCTTGTCAAAGTATCCTTGGGCAAGATACTGAACCCCAAGGTGCCCCTAATGCATCCACTGGAGTGTGTGTGTGTGTGTGTGTGTGTGTGTTTGAATGTTAGATAAAAGCGATTAGGCATAGAAAAAAGGAGGGGGCAGCACGGTGGTGGGTGGTTAGCGCTGTTGTTTTACAGCAAGAAGGTCCTGGGTTCAAAGCCACCAGCCGGCTGGGGAGTTTGTTCTCCCCCTGCCTGTGTGGGTTCTCTCCAAGTACTCCGACTTCCTCCCGCAGCCCAAAGACATGCATGTTAGATTAATTGGTGATTCTGAATAGGTGCAAATCTTAGTGTGAATGGTTGTCTCTCTCTCTCTGTGTCATCCCTGCGATAGACTGGCGACGTGTCCACAGTGTACCCCACCTCTTGCCCAATGAGAGCTGGGATAGGCTCCAGCCCATACCGCAACCCTGAATTGGATAAGCGGAAGAAAAAGGATGGTACAAAAATTAATGGTTTTCACATCATTATAGCAGCAGTATTGCAATCAATATATCATACAGTAATACCATTTAATGTTCTGAAGAGGAAAGCTGTTAGAGAAACATGTCCATAATAGAGGGTCTCAGTTGCCTGTAGCAACAACACTGAGCAACAACCAGGTTAAATGAGGTTCTGGCTAAACAGTTAAGACTCATAACTACAGTTATAATTTAGTCATTTCTAGTTCTTCCCTTATTTATACTTCCAGTTAGTGCATCATATTAATTTCTTTAGCAACATTTGTTTTAAGTGCAAAAAAAAAGTGAACCTCTATGATAAATACAAACAAACACAGAACTGAGTCTTTCCAGCCCACTGACTTGGAGACCCCTAGTCCAGTTATATAGTAGCAAAGACACCTTCCAACCCAATGTGTTTTCATCCCAGGGTGTCAGATATTTCCTCTGTGTCAGAAGCTGGAGTGCTTCACAAAGATACGCACATTTGGTGTCAGTCCTTTGGCTCGAGCGATTTTGGATGCAGGGACCTTTTTTTGTCTTTTGTCAGGATGCAATAATACATGAGCAAAAGTGTAAAAGCTGAACTGAGCTGACAGTGGCCTTGTTTGCATGTGTGTAATGTTAAGCAAGTGCAGTCTGTCCACTCTGTGCTCATACATCAAACGTTAGCATTAGGAAGTGTTAGGAAGCATAAGCCAGTTGCAGGCTGGTGCGCTGTACACACATAAAGTGGTTTAGAACAGAAGTGGCTAAGTAGTCAGTGAGTGAATTAAATGTTTTTTTAGGTTTACTCACTTCAGTCATGTATAGCTACAGCTATTTTGATGGAAGCAAATAAGATGCAATAAATTTCAGAATATAGTAAGGGCAATAAGAACATCTCTGTATTAACTCTGCTGGAATGCTTTCAGCTTGCTGCTGTCTTTTTTGTAGTTATTTAGTGGATTGAGAGGATTTTTTTTTTTCAGACTTGGAAATTCATTATGAGCTGAACAAAGAAGAATTTCGAGTAGCATCCGGCAGCTTTATGTGCATTATGAGAGGTTACAAGAGGTTGTGGAGTTGCTAACATTTATATTTGCATAAGGGACTATTTTGAGTTATGCTTCATCAAAAAGCAATTTTTTTTTTTATCTACAAGTCAAACCTCACTCTGTATTTCTTTCTTTTCTGCCTTTCTTTTACATTTTTCTCATAAATATTCTGATATCCACCCTCTTTTTTCTTTCTCCTGAACAATACGTTGATGCACAATATGATGAAATATAGAGCACATCTAATGAAAACATACCTAATTACATCATGGTTACAGAATATGCAACGTCTTCTAGCCCTTTTCTCCCCAGTAAATGGTGGTTTATACATGTTAATAATGTAAATTTTCTCTCTCTCTCTCTTTGTCTTTGGCAGATTTGTGTCACTGAACAGGAAAGAAACCCTTTGTATTCAACACAGTGATGAGCTAAAGGTGCGTGCTGACATTTATTTCTCTATTGTGTATGTGTGTGTTTGTGTGTTAAAACAAAAGGCCTGTAAAGTGTCATTAAGAAATCAGCCCCACTAGCCTGTTTAGCATTCCATTTAACTGGCTTCCTTCTTTCCATGAATTTTCTTCCTTTCCTATCTTCTTTTCTTTCTTTCATTTAGACATTTTGCTGTTTTGCCTCCATCTCTCTCAGTAATGATCGCCATCGTTCATGATTAGTAGAAAATTATTCAAAATTGTTTATCTTGCATTTGCCTACAGCAGCTTGTTAAAGAGGACTTGTAAAAATTCATATTTAATGTCATCTCATGCCTGAAAATGTGGCTTACAATGCATTTGCCCTTTGGGCACATGTTCTGAAAGTCACTGTATCGCACACCTCACATCGTCCATACTAAGCATTTTTCTATTTGCCTGGAAAAAGTTGAATAGATTAAAGGCAGATCTAATCGATCGTGAGTGTGCTTATCTGTGGCAAGCAGGCTGACGAGCCGATTTCAGAAAGGCACAGTCTAATCATTCAATTGCAGGCTGCAGACAGGAAAAAGACAAATACACAGAAAGGCCCTCATACAGTAGAAACACAGTAAAAAAAACAAATACTTGAATAATTTGATGAAGCCTAAAAAAACTGAGGTGCCATGGATGATGAAGCGCAAGCGATTTGAGAACCCTGATGACTTAAAAATGATGACTTAAACGTTCATGGTGAAAATGGCCAGTATTCACTCTGTTAAAGGAAAACTATAAATTTGAAAGGTGGAATTTGACAGACCTGTTGTTCTGTTTTATTCTCATCTATCTGTATGTCCATCCATTCATCCATTTACATATATGTAATTATTCCTGGAATGCAGCGTGTGGTCTGAGTGGTCCTAAAAACTTTAGTGACACAAAGCTTTTCCTTCATCTGAATCTGCTTGAATTTACTTTGTGGCTTCCTATGAAATGTGTCTTCAGTGACATCCATTGATTCTCTTTGTAACTCATTATGATTCTTGGTTTCAAAAGGTTTTAGCTATGCTGTGTGCTGATTGGATGTTTACCCTTTTGACCTCTAAAACGGCATCTGAGCACACATCCCATAATAGGAGGCATTCATCCAGATGACCTGTTCTGTCACTGTGACAACTTAGTGGCAGGCAAACCGACAAAGAGATTCTCCCCATGTGTGTCTCAGCATTACAAAAATAAATCGAAAAGGAACTAAAATGCTTATCTGACCTATTGTCAGGTCACACTCTCTCTCTTTCACTCTTTGTGTATCTCCACTTCTCTCTCTCTCTCTCTCTCTCTCTCTCTCTCTCTCTCTCTCAGATTAGTGTTTTCTTCTTTTGGCCTACTGCTGCTAAAAGAAGGAAGCAAATTTATTGTCCTGTGTTTTTATGTGGCTGTATGTCCATGCATGTGGCCGCCCTGGGCTATGTTTCTCACTTATTTCATTCCATTGCAGTTTCACACAGAGAGAAAGCAGGAGGACATTAGGACTAGCATCCATTTTCCCTTTCCACTCGCTTTGCTTTTTTTATGATATGGGGAGATAGTTTCTAAATTACGCTCTATTTCAGCTTACAGGCAGTTCAGCTAGAGCTTTGCCTCAGCCAAAGACTTGAGGCTTGGTAGAATTAATCTTGTCAGGCAGCAGAGCTGCAAACTTTAGCTGTACAATCGTCAGCACAACCCTTTTAGGTTCAATGAGACACACAGTGGTTTCAAGTATTAGTTCAGATTCCTCATGAGAGTCTCTGCAGTTCATATATGCGTTGGCTTTGTTTACATGCAATTCATTCTTTGATTTGAATGCATATTTTTCAAGCAAAAACTACAATGAAATGTAATGCTTACAGCGTCATCATTGCAGATGAGGTGCAGCGATAGTGTAACAATCCCAAAATGAAATATTGAAGTGGGAATTCCTTTGAAACAATAGTGGGATTTTGCCAAAGGTTTACACCAAACCTATTATTTTATTTAAAAATAAAAAAAAGTTTTCTGATCAAGTAATGATCTGATTTTCTCTGTATAATACACTTGAGCCTCAAGAAGTGCATCAGTGGGTTCATGATTGCTCCTCTCAGCACTTGTGCCACATGAGTTGTGCATTCGTGTATAATTCAAGTGATATTTTATCTGGAAAATCTTGATTATTTTTGGCAACAAAAACCATGATCTCATCATGTAAAGAGACTTATGTGAGATAACAAATTTGTGGATCCACTACCAAAAAAGAACAAGAAGCTGAACATCAGATTCATTCATTTTTGAAATACGTATTATTTCACAGTTACCTTTGTTCTCAAAATAGGTCAAATATGTGCTCAAAGGAAAGTTTTAAAATGTTGTTTTTAAAGGGAAGCAGACAAGTTAAATCCTCAGGGGTTAGAAATTATGTCCTTAGCATACAGAAAAATGTAAATGTTAACACAATAAGCAGAAGCAGAAAAAATACAAAGTGAAGCAGTTTCCCAGAGAGTATTAACACATAAAGTCAGTGGTAGGTGTAACCCAGTGCTGATAAGCCTTTCCCAGGAGTGTAAAGAAGAGCAGCAAAATGCTGTTAAAACTCATTAACTATCAGGCTCATATATCTTTAAAATGTGACACTGATGGGGGTCTGGGAAGACAGATAAGGAGCAGGAATTAGGGAAGAGAAGATTTCTTTCCAGGGATTTACACAAACACACACAGAGAGAGTTTTAATGCCCTCTACCAGTATTGATTATCCAGCTGTCTGACTGATTGAGAACCAGATACAGACATCAATAAAGCACACATCAATAAAATACTAAACCTGAAGAGTATAAAGACACTCCCCTATTCCAGCCCACAGAAAAACAAAAACAGCTAGCATGCAAATACATTTTTCCTGAGATCTACTGAGCTGCAACAGTGACAGTTTGGGATGTGAGTAAGTAGTGAGTAAACACCTAAAATCTCCCTTTGACTGGTTCTAGGTTGTTTCTTTTTGAAAGAACTGGAAGTTCAAAAGCAGACAAGTCCATATCCTAGGTTTGAGTTGGAGGTTTGAGGTAGTGTCTGTGTGGCACTGCTGGATTTGTGGATATTTTTAGGTTTGAGTTCTGTGGAAACTGGTAGTGAGTGTTCCCAGTTTAATGGCTAAACATGAGTGTAATGAACATGTATCAGAAGGTCTGGAGACAGACTTTTTCAGCTTTAGAACATTTCAACTGCACAAAGTTTTTGCCCTTCAGATGACACAATAAGAGGCAAATGATAAAATAAGTGTGTGAATTGACTTCCTCAGCAAATGGCATAATTGCTCATTTCATTTTGTGAAATTTCTACCCATTTAAAATTTTCCCACTGACACAGCTAACTTGTTATATAATTTCTGCCATTTCAGGCACTAAGCATTTTCAGTAATCAGAAAAATAGGCTAAAAGGTACCCTAAATTTTTGACTGCCATGGCAGTAAACAACACCTTGTCTGTAATCTTGTAAAATAATCATGGCTTTGTGAGGACTTGCTGTGGGCATAGCAACAAAGACACAGCAGAGTTTTGTTGGCCAAATAATGCATACCTACTAATTCTTATTGAGGAGCAATGGGGTGTTCCTCTTTGTTGCAGTATGATTTTGTGAGAAAAATCAGACAACTGATGATCGCTTATAAAATAGCGACACAGGTGATGATGCAATCATCAAAGCTTCGGGAACACTGTATGATGAAATCAGGTAACAATGTTTAATTTTAAGGCTTAAGGGATCTAATATCAGGAGAAAATGGCATTTCAGAAGGAAGGGAAATTGCTTTTAGGTGCTCAAAGGATGCAAGAAATGGAGTTATCCTTCAATATGAGATTACAGGCTCGGCTTGATCAACCAAGCCTTCCATCACAAGCCACCTGCACTGGATTTCCATATGAACTAGAAAAACAATACCTTGTGACCCAAAAGTGTTGTTTTTTTATTGCTTTTAAAACATAGATAAACCATTACATGTGGATCAAATGGAATGGGGCAGACGGACAGAGGGATAGTTTTATGATTTAGATTTTAGATGACAGATAAATAGATTTTTCCCGATCCCTTACATACAGGCCTTAGATGGCTTTTCATTTTAATTCTGCTCTGCTCTGCTCTGGCATTTATCTGTGTTGCTGTGCCCTGAATTTGTATTCACTGCTCTGTTTTAACTTGCTCAGCTCTTCCTTGCTCTGTTCAGTTCTGCATTTCCTTGCTCTGTTTTGTTCTGTTGTTCTGTCAGTACATTTCACTCCACTCCATGCAGAGATCGAATGTAAATATCCTATAAGCATCATCACACATCTCAAAACACTGCTGAGCAAAAAGAATGAAAAGAGGGGGGAGAAGAAACAGAAAGAATGAGCAGATAAATGTGTTTGCGGTAAGATTACCATGCATCATAAACCCATAAACCCTGCACTGAATCAGAGGGATGGAGGGAAGAGGGAAGGATGAGAGAGAAAAAGACAGGGATTGCAGGGAAATGGGGAATTCAGCAACAGAAGAATATGGAGGGCTGGAAGAAGAGATGCAAATATGGATTGTTAACAGAGTCAGAGCTGAGAAATACAAGTAGAGAATGAGATTGGGGCAAAGTGAAGATCAGGAGGGAGCAAAGAGAATGTCAGGAGGCAGAGATACGGAAATACAGAGAGATAGAGAGGAAAAAAAACAAATGTAAGCCCCCGAGGATTAACTCTCTCATTTCTCTTTGGAGAAGAATAGAAAAAAAGAGGATTTCCACCTTCTATCCTCTCAGCCTCCCTTTGATATCTCTCTCTTTCTGTCTCATATTCTAATATCTTTAGTCTCTATTCATCATGCTGGAACACTCGCTGAGCTCGCCAAAGCATGAACACACATGGCTAACCTAGCTGGACACAAATCCCTCTCTGTTGTTCTCTTTCTTCGTCTTTTTTTTTTTCCCTATTGCTTGGCATTTTCATTGATCTCTTCATCTCTCTCTTTTACCATCATGCATTATTTGTTTCTTCATAATGCTACATGATTCTCATGGACTTGAAGGCAGTATTAGTTCTTTTCACCTGCCTCTTTGTTCTCCATCTGCGACTGTTTGGCAGCTGTGTAACTGTTGCACGGGGCCAATAACACACAACAGCACTCATTGCTGTGGTCGGTTTAACGAGCATTGCTAATAAGATAAATTAGCTTCCTGCTGATCCTATAATGGAGGCTTCAGTGCTCCTCTGCAGTGTACTGATTTACAGTGTCAACTGTATGCACATAAAATGAAGGTTGATTTATAATGCAATGCCATTAAAAACACACATTCAACAAATTATAAAGAGTTACCAGTAGAAATCCCCATATACACATTTTTGATTGATTGCATTATTTATGATTAATCTCTAAACTCTCTAAAAGGAGGTGGTCCTTACTTACCAGTGCCCGACCGATATAGGATTTTTAAGACCAATACTGATATCTGGTGATTTAAAAATCCGATATTCCGATATATCAGCCTGTGTTTTTTTTTTTCTTTCAGACACATGAAACATAAACAGATTTGAACAGTTGTTATGTGTAGTTATTTACTTGTTTACGTTCTGCCTGACTCTGCTTAGATCAGCAATTTAACATGGTTGAAGGGTGTTTCTCTCGGCTCTTTTTTTAGTTTTTAAATTTTCATTAATTTGCCGTTATAAATGCCAGTACCAATAGGCTGGCAAATAGCTAATATCAGCTGATAATATCAGCCTGCCGATAAATTGGTCAGGCTCTTTTACTTACCACGGTCTGAGGTTGCTAACTCAAGGAAATATATGAACAGAAACTATTAAATTATACAGTTATAGCTACTTTTAAAACAGCTTTTAATATTGCAAAGTAGTCATTGCAAACACGTTGTGTGCAAAGTTATCTTTAAGTTTACCTTAAGTTTCATCATTATTTATTTATTTTCCATTTACAGTATTAGTTGTTCAGCATGGTTTGTATCCCCCTGTCACGAAACAAAGCCTAACACGCGTGTGGATCACAGTAGCTGTCACAGTAAAGAGCTGGATGCTTACACGCTGCTGTTGAAATTGGATAGAAAATTTCAACAGATTCACAGCTGTAGTGTGAAACAGGTTTTAAAGTGAATCTCAAGCCACTGCAGCAGTGTCTCAGGTTACTCTCATTCTCTCCCATGATTCACTCCTCTGCTCCCTTTTCCCTCTCATCCTCCCCTTACCCAAGTTTGGCGCCACTATACTAAACATATGTATATATACATACATATTTCCTCTTGTCTTTCCTTATTATTGGCAGTGGTTTTACCTTTTACTCTTCTTTCTTCCTCTGCACTGGAGTCTATGCCAGACCCTAGGACATGCTGATTCTTTTCAACTAGCTTCGTGTCTGTGCCTCGAGACCTCTAGCACCACCTACATGTTGAAGTTTGTTTATGTACATAACTTTGAACCAAAGACTCCTTGGTTCAAAGTTATGTACATAAACATAACTTTGTTAGTTCAAAGCAACCTGTGATGTCCACATTAGATTTTTCTTTTTTCTCCATTGTGTTGAATTTTATGAAAAAGGTCAAATCCTTGTGTCTGGTGATAGTGGTTGAGATCCAGAGGCTGAGACATGTAAATGTCAACCTCATGCAACAGCAATGATGGATTTAATCAAAAGGTTTACAAATTATCACAGGCTACATTTTTTTGTTTTGTTTTGTCAGGTTCACCAGAATTGTCACAGATGATCATCACACAAAGCCTCACAAAAGTTATCAAATGGATTTTTGATTTAAAAAAAAAACATTTATCCTACAGTACCTTTAATACCAGACCCACTACAAACAGACATGAGTATAAATCACAGTTCTCCACATATCTTGTATAACCGTTTTTGTTGTTGTGCTCTGAAGACATAACAGTTTTTTCTCCACTATACTTATGGTGAGCTCACAGATCTTTTGCAGAAGTCTAAATTCTTTATGTTGGCTTTGGATCCCCTTATTTTTCAGTTTTTTTAACTTGTGGTTATGTGGCCTCTTTCTCTCTCTCTCTCCCTCTCTCCTACCTTTCTTCATTTCTTCGTGGTCATCTGTCCCTGCTCCTCGAGCCTTTAAGAATCCAAAGTATTTTATTTTTCCTTTAGCCTCAAATCGATTCCAGACGCCACCGTTTCCTGCCCCGTCTCTAAAAACCACACACACACAAAGAAACAGAGTCAGATAGACAGAGAAAGACTCAGTTTTGGTTGCTTTTTTTTTTCCTAGAGCATACATTCCTCAAAGTTTACTCTCTCTCCCACTTCTATTCCACCAGTTACGTATTTTTTGTATTTATATTCTTACAGTTGAGTAGAATGTTTTCTCAATGACTATTCCCTTTTTCTTTCTGTATTTGCCTTGACACCCCCCCCCCCCCCCCCCCCCCTCTTTTTTTTTTTTTTTCTTTTTTCCCCTCTCA
>VUQI01028176.1:51720-70960 GCA_015106735.1 Paratilapia polleni
ATTCCCCTCCCTTTTTTTTTTTTTTTTTCCCTCTCACCCCCCCCCCCCCCCCCATTACACTGTCTTATCTTTGCCTGTCTCTCAGATTAAAGGATACAGTGACAGTGTCATGAATCTCTGGTGATGTAGATTGTGTGTGACTGCGAACTCTAAACCTCTGCAGATGTCCTCAATGACTTGACTTTTTGAAGTACTTCAATCTTTTAAACCATATGTGAATGTGTACACATGCAAACAATGTGGCTGGGTGATAGCAGTGCGAGAAAATATCTGGCCGCATCTGAGCCATTTTCCTGAGTGAGAGATAAAAGAAAAGTAGGATAAACAGAAATGAAAATGAAACAAACCTTTGAGGTTCTGCTCATGTTTTATGGCTAAGTATATTTTTAAGTCTACAGCAGTAATTACAGTGTCATTCTGCAACTGTACTGCAAAGCTATATTTTGCTACAATGGACTGTGATAGAAAATGGAAACAGGAAAAGAATAAAAGGGACAACTAGAGAGTCAAAACAGGGAAAGATATAGAATGAAAAAACATGATACGAAACAATAGCAGGGAGAAAGAGAAGGACAGGGCAAGATAGAGAGGAATAATTTAATTGTTGGTTAATTAAGGATGCCTTTCACAACCACATTCATAAGGATTTATGTTTAGGTCATTAACAAGACAATTGGAACATAGTTGTTACTACAAGGCATTTACACAACAGTGCCCCTTTTTTTAAATTTCACTTTTAGTTCAAAAGGTGGGTGTTGTGGCAATTACTGGATATCTCTAATGCTAAATTTCCCATTGTCGGGAGTAAATGGACTCGGACACAATGTTAAAGCCTGAAGAGGGCATTCCCATGCAAACCAATAGCCAATAAACTGCGGTCAGCAGGCTAATTGGAACTGCATTGTCTTGCCTCGAGCTTAACTGCATCTCATCAGCTCGCCCGTTGTTTCACTGTCTATTCTGGTTGCTCATTTGGAAGAACAGAGAGAGATGATTGGTTGAGTCATTAACTTCTTTGCAGCCCAAAGGATTTCCTTACGAATTTAAAGGCCAAATCAGGAACAGCAGAGTGACGCACTCTGCTGAAATATTAACCCCATTATCAGCTTTGTTTATGTCGCCATTATGATTCGTGCGCTAAAACATTTTCTTCTTTCATGAATTCATTGTCTTGTTTTACAAAAGCAAGATGTCAGCAGCAGTTTACATTTTTGAGTCCCTTTTATTTCTGTTACAGTGCCCTCATAAAGCTATGAATTCAGTATTTAAAGTTTGAGAATGTGTTTACCTAAACAAATGATTAATTATAATGGTACCACAATCAGCTCTTTGTGAGGGAAATTCTTATTGTGTGTTGCAAACGATCCATCTCTTGATGAATGTGTGCTATGAAATTATGAGGCAGCTGTCATGATAGAGATGAACCATGGTCACAGTGATTTAAAGCAGTAGAGAACAGAGTCTGTTTAAATGCACAGAACATGTCTTGTAAACAATGTAAAAAGCAACCTTTCTCTCATCACAGAAAACATGTTCTGATTGCACATAATTTATAATAATTTTCCACACAAATTAACATGATACTGAATAAATGAGGATGGTAATCACAACAAAAATGTTCTCATAATACCCATGTAAACTGAGTGTAATTTTTATTAAATAAAATACTTTTGACAGAATAAATTAGCTCTGGATGTGAATTAGACTTCCCAAACATACCAGTGACAGAGTTAATTAGATGCTAGTTAGCTGAATGCAAAAAAAAAACAAAACAAAAAAAACGTCAGAGCTGTCAACACATCGTGTTCTTCATTTTCAGCTTTGTTCGTTTAGCATTCTTGAAATTAATACCACAACTTAGTGGTACTTAGTGGCAATAGTATAGCGTCTAATTTATTCCTCTAAATTCAATTAATTGTGTTACTTTGTTACTTTGATAAAAGTAATTGAGCTACTGC
Source organism: Paratilapia polleni (assembly GCA_015106735.1). Taxonomy (NCBI): domain Eukaryota; kingdom Metazoa; phylum Chordata; class Actinopteri; order Cichliformes; family Cichlidae; genus Paratilapia; species Paratilapia polleni. The sequence continues at coordinate 53,679 of VUQI01028176.1, forward strand.
TAATTTAAAAGGTGGATCTGTGTCAAAATACAAAGTACACCTACAAAGTAAGTGTATCCTTATCTTTCTATACCAAAAGCTGTCCACAGAGCAAAGCAGAGCTACAAAGGCACAGCCAGAATGAAACAACAACCTGCTGCTCCCACCACACTGTTCAGAAGTCTGTACATCAAAAACATGTCCCTCTATAATTGGCCCAAACTAAGATCTCACTCAGTTGTACCCCTATAAACCTGTTACTGACATTCAGTGCAGAAGTGCTACTGAGAGCCATAAAGCAAAGATTGGATTGCTGTATCTTCAAATGATGATGAAAACTGGTTACAGGTCTATCTCTGCCTGTTGTTGGATTTATGGTCTTGCGTTGGTGTCCATTTACATGGCTCTCTGGCTTCACAGAGAGAAGAATCATGGGAACAATTCACCAAGAAGACAAAGAAACACAAGAACAAGAAATGGCTGAAGTGGACAGTTTTGAATATTTTTATCACTCTATTACAAGGAAGTGATTGTATATTATGACTTCTGCCTTCTTTGCAGCTAAATGACCAACACCAGGACAAACATGAACGAGAAAAGCCCGTATTACTTTTCCTAAAAATCATTGACTTGTTTCTTAAATATCTCAACTGTTCCCCAACTCACCACTTGTGTTAAAGTAACACTGTTTAATTCCTTCCAAGCTAAATGAGCCCATATTCATTGACAGTGACTCAGGCTTTTCCAAACAATGGCATGAGTGTCCTTGCAGGAGAAGTTTTTGTCTTCCACGAGGAAACAGATCTGCTTCACTGTGGAAATTGAGCCTCTTCAGACTGTTCTCTCCATCAAAAACCTATCAAAGCTCCATGACAAGAAGCACATTACCTTCACAGAGATGGATAACAGGTGACAGGATTTGGTTGAGACTAATGCTTATCCTTACCAAATCTACTAGCAGTGCATTGATGCTTGTTTTTCACTGTGTCACGCACCTCTAACTGTGGAATTATCAGCATCAGTGATTATGGTCTGTGCAGCATTCCACATGTCTTAGACTTGAGCTTTGTGCTGTGTGCCACCCACTCATTGAAAGGAAAAGCAGTACACAAGATCAAATCCAAATTGTTGCTCTTTGATTTATGTCTTTCATTCCCTTCCCAATCTTTTCTGTCAAAGCCAAATGTTTCACAAAGTAGAAGTGTTAAGAAAGCATATCATAGATTTAAACTGCACCATAACTGGATTGCATAATGATTGAATTGGCTAATGCATATTATTTAGATATCCATGCTGTGGACACTAAATAGCACTGGAACATTCACTACTTCATTCTTTTCCAAGTAATTTGATATTAATGATGTTGAAATGTAGTTGATTAATGATAATTGTACATAAAGAAAGTGTGTGTGTGTGTGTGTGTGAGTGTGTGTGTGTGAGAGAGAGAGTTGTTAGCCTCTCATTAATACCTATTTTCATGAATGCTGAGAAAGCTTTGGACCTCTTTCTTTGTAATTGCTTCACCACACACATACACACATGTGCACACCTATTAGTTCCTCTAATTGAAAGGCAATTAAGCCTCAGGTTTCGCGGTGTGAGCTAAACGCTGGGTGTCTGTTTTCAGCACCGTTCTGTTTTTAAGCTTTTAACAGACCACAAAGACCCGGTAACCGAAATAAGATACCCGAAGTGAACTTTAATACACTGACTCTCTGTCTTTGTCTTTGTTTTTTTGTGCCCCCCACCTCTTTGTCTCTCGCTCACTTTTCTGTAGTTTCTATACGATCACACTGTGTAATCTACCTAATGTATTTGCATATTTGGGAAAAAAATAAAATGAATCAGGGTTAAATATTTGCAACAGTTTAAAAATGTGTGTAAAATTCACTTGACAGTTGGACTCAAACAAAAACACTATTTATTTCTGTTAGTTGCTTTTCTCTCACTCTCCCTCCTTCCTCTTGCTGTGTTTGTTTCATCTCATTTATACCTCATCTTATCAAATCTCTCCTTGTGGAATATGTCACATCAAGGAGCCAGAGTTTGCAACAAAAACAAAAGCAAGAGAGAGAGAGAGAGAGAAAACTTTACAGTCCACAGCTTTGCATCTACCACAGAGTAGTGGAGGGATTTGTTTTGGAGAGTAGGAGTGGATTTTTACAGTAACAGAAAATCTCATTTTAAACCTCCCTTGACCCCCTTTCTCCTCCCAGCATAAATGTAGAAAAAAAAATCACATCTGGTTCAAGTAGTGTGTAGGGTTACATAGGGTTGGTTTTGGTTTTGGCAATAGTCAGCTGTTGTATTTTTGTGGTGTCCTTAAATGGACCTCCTCAGGCAAGATCTTAAACTCACACTGGTTAATTTACATGGTGCAATGATTACACATCAGGGCAAAGTCACGTTGTTAGTCATATCTGTAACACAAAAGTCACCGTTGACTATCCAGTCAAATAAGACAAAAACTGAAACAAGTAAAACAAGTAAAATCTAAAATGAATCGATCACAGTTGTTTGGCTTTATCAGAAACATTCCAGTTTAAAACAAAGAAGTGACACACAGTTCTCTGCTGTAACGCCATCTTGTTTTCTGTCAGAAGACTGAACACCATGGCGAATGACACCACCAAGGCAAGAACTAACAATGACACAGTATCTGTGAGAACACAAAAGGGACAAATGTCACCTTCGGGCTGTGATGTGGGAGCACACAACACATTCTGCATCCACTTCTGCTTCATGTCGGTTACTTAGCTAATTCAGACATAATCGTTTAGCGTCAGAGCTTGGGTATGGCTGCTGTAGACCGAGGTCAGTCTAAAACAGTAACAGCAACTTGCCAAATGTGTGTGAGCATCTGGATTACATAAAAGTGACATAAGTCACTGCAGCCATAATGTGCTAAAACTTTAATCATGTCACCAGTGTTTGTCACAGTCAACATCTATTGTCTTTACATACATAGATATAAATCTTCCCAAACAATGCCTGACTATATGTCTTTTCTCTCAACGAATATAGGGGTGATTCAGGATCCTTTTTCGTTTTCGAAAGCACACTGAAAAACTTTGCCCAGTGTGAAAAAGGAAGCAGCAGTACAAGGAAAAAAAATACAGCAAATATAAACCTATGTCATTCCGTTTCCTTCATTCCTTATGTATGTCTTACTCCTTTTGTACATGTTTTTCACACAAGGCACAGTGAGACTATTGTTTGCCTGCACCTCTCCAACACAGGCAATATGTGGAGACATGGAGAAAAAGGCGTGAAAAGACACACACTGTCTGCTACATACACAATCACACACCGTATGCCAAGGCAGACAGGGGTATATATCACATCCATACATGAATGAATCACCTTTATTACTACTGACCCCTAGAGAGAGAAGGAGAGAAGGAAAGTTTGAGAAGAGAGAGAAAAAAAAGAGGGGTCAAGTCTATTTTTTTTTTCTCACTATACTTCACAGGAATTTTCCAATGTTCTTTTAATGGCTGCTGTTCGAGGTTTGGCTCGCCAAGGAGGGAAAGCATTGAAAGCACAGTCCAGAGAAACACAATGACACAGGGAGTGTGAAGAGAAAGGAAGAGGGAGGGAGGGATAGACCGAGGCAGTGGCAGAGAGAAAGAGAGCTAAATATTCTGTTTTTGTTTAATGGTGGCATCACAGAGGCAAGTCTCCTGTGCCTGACACAGCAAAACAAAGATTAATTACAGTGGCTGAAAGGCTTGGTTTTGGGAAATGTTTAATGAAAAGGTGTATTTGTCCTGGTTCATGTTTGCATTTTTACTTATCAAAGCCCAGCAGAGTAGTACAACACCTTTCGAATGACTCAATAAAGTAACAAGTACAGATTTACTTAGAGAACAGACAAAAAAGAACAGGCAAAAAGTTTCAGATTTCAGCATTAAATGCAGAAGATTATAACACTACTTGACTTTTATAATTATAGAGAAATTGTCTCCATTCAGCCATTCATCTGGTGCAAATCTCCTGTGTGCTTTGTTTCAGTTCTGAAGGTACTCACTGTGATTCCAGTAGGGTAGCCATTACAGCTACTCTGACTAAAGAGACACAGCACGAGAAACAGCCAGAGAGCATGGCAAAAGAGAAAAGCATCTTCTATTCAGTCTCTACTCAAAGCTTCACTGCAGACCCAAATTCTCAGTCTTAAAGAATCTGCCTGCTAATCATCATACAGTGTGCTTCACATTAAAATGGATTCTGATGAAAAGGAAAGAAATATAAATATTAAAGAACCAAGTCAGATTTCAAACAGTCAATATCAGAAGAACAATTTTCTCAAGAGCAAAATCTGAGCAGACTGTTCAACTTGTTGATTTTGTCCAGGCTCTCATTTTGCTAACTATAGGAAGAGAAATATAAAACACATTTTGGGGTTTTCAATAATAGCAGCCCAAATAAATAAGATTACATAATCACAGACAATCACGACAAACCATTACATATAAATACACACATCTTTAAAGGCATATTCAGGTGCTCTCAAATGGGCAGACATGCTTTTTTTGTTTTGTTTTTTTATATTCAAATACACACATGTGCTGTGATCGTTAAGTGAGGATATATCAGCCTGGGGCATGTCACATCGATTTATTTTAACCCTACCGCTCTGACCTCTGTGTGGCACACTCTCAAACGCACTCTCACACACACACACATACATGCACGCAGTGTGTGGAGCTACAGTCTCATGTTAGCCAGTGAATCACAGTAGCCTACTCAACCACTTGACTCATGGATTAACAGCATCTATACAAACCCCAAGGGAATAGTGCATATGCATTCACACACACATACAAACACACGCAAACTCAAATATGCTGTTCTAATGTGACTCTTGAGTCATGTATTCAGACATAGGAAACAGTCTGGCCAAAAGGCATGCTTGCCTTGGGGAGTCATTATCACTGGCTGTTTCAGCACTGCATTTTCTGCCTGTCTCTCTCTCTGTCTCGCTCTGTGTAGCTCTGTCAGCCATTTGAGATGCCAGAAAACTTAAGAAATCAGCAAAAGAATATTAGTCATAGATGGGCTGTGCAATATTACCTAAATTCAATAAATAGTGAACCTGATCTAATTTTTAAACAAAATGATGCTCCAAATCTTCAGGGAAGATGGGGTTTTTTTTTTTTTTGTTTGTTTGTTTTTTGTCTTTTTTGATTCCCAGTAACATTTATTACAAAATAAAAAATCGATAGTAAGAGCACTCTGCTTTCAGCACAACTTTTTATGCTTTGCTTCTTTTAACAGAAAAAAATATACACTCTAGTCCTCTACTGTGTTAAATGTATGAGAGTAACATTTTTGTACACTTTAGAGATTAAAACTGCAGGACATCTGTTAACTTCCTGATAAAGGTTTTTAGCACAGGGAGTAGTTTTCACTGTTCAGTGGATTTCTGTGTCCAGTCTAGTCTGTAAACAATGTTGGGTTTGAGACACTGATGCTAGTTTTGTTTCCGAGAAGCATCATTTTCTTTTCTCATGCATTTCTCTTCTGCTTTGTATTGTGTTTACCAACATGCAGCCTTACAGCCATGCAACATATTTGCAGTACCAGCTCCTCCTTCCAACTGCTTCAGTTTCATTGAGCTGATTTTCATGATCCCATTTGTCCCCGATGGTTGAGTTTCATTGGTTAAATCTACTGGCTAATGGCTAAGAGGGAGAATAATAATCAGATTTCTGTGTGTGGGAAAATTGTTTAGTAAGGTAAGCACTGACTGATGGCTGTAGACAAGTTAATGAAACTCAACAGCAGTAAGGGCAAACTCTCAACATAAGGACGGCATTATTAAAAAGTCATGATATAGATACAGTGATATAATTGATTTGTTCAGTTAATTTGAAGGAATCCTGTAACAAGCTCATCAACATTCACCAAATATATATCAAAACTAAATAAACGGGGAGAAAGGTTGTAAGTGGAAACCATTTTGAAGCTGCTTTGTTTGAATTCGACAGTGAGGTCACTTCTTTGTCATCAAGCAAGTCACACAATATCATGTTCACATACATGCTGATTATTTCTGAGCTGTCACTCTGTCTGCTGCTATCAATCTATTCTGTTATTATTGTTTTTCTTGTGTTTGACCTGACACATATCTGACAGTTATTCAGACAAATAACAGGACCTGTAGCAGGGAATCGGGATACTGGGGAAAGCAATTTATTTTGGACTTGATTTATTTTTACTTGTTAAATAAAGCTGACACTTAATTTGACACATCAATGACAGTTTGAGGTCCTGTTAATAGATTCTGCATAGCAGGTGTCAGCTCGCTGCACAACAAGTGCAAACAAGAGTTTGTAATTGTCTTTTTTCCTTTTTTTTAAAGCTACTTTAAAGTTTTAACTCGTTCTCTGTTAAAGTAAAATAAAAATAAAAAATTTTAAAAGATTTCACCTGCAGGTGTCAGTGACCAAAAATAGTTATTTCTGTTTTTCTTCTGCAATTTCCTACTATATCTGTAGAAATATTGATTTGTTAGGCAAGTCTATTTTATTTTTATTTTTAACTTCAGTTTGAAGAATTTTCCAGTAATTCCTCGGTAATCCTTACTATTTTCATAAGGTTAGTCTCAGATATGTTTTATCAAGCGGCCATTTTTCTGTAGCTGTGAAACAGCTCCGAGGCTTTTACAAAGGAATGACAGACTGGCACAAACACACATACGTATACACATCCACACACAGATATGCGCATCAATCAGAGGACTCAAGGATAATTAGCCAGATGATGAGCCGGTATGGGATTAACTGTCAACACTTCCTGGTTGGCTGGTCATGTGGTCAACAAGAGCCAATGAGCCCTGAGGGAATTTTCTCATCTACTGATCTATTGAATATTAAACATCCACACACAAGCACATACAGAGATGCATCCACAATCTTTGCTCAGCTGATCCGCACCAATAAAAAAACAGCAGAGTACAGGAATAAGAAAATTAGAAGACTAACACCTTTAGTTCAGTTACTTCAAAGTCTAACTGGGCTGTACTGGCATAGTAGAGATGAAGTAGAAGGCAACACAGGCCTTGGATTGTCACATGGACAATATGCAATTGTGTTACAACTCTCCTGTCAAGTGTGGCAGGTGCCATAATGTTGGCGGCTCACTTACGTTGGCTCAAATGATGCATCAATATATGACCACTGGCTGGGAAAATAGTGATGTTACTGTGGGTCAATTCAGTGATTTTATTTCCTTAAGTGAAGAATAATTAGATACACTTATTTGCACATTTGCACGTCAGTAACATGGTAAACTTTGTTGTCTTTTGTCTGACCTTTTTTCAAAGTTTTACCTTCAAAGACTTCATTATACCACTACCTTCTCTCTCCACATTTGCTATCATCCTGCACGGCCTACTATGAGGAAAACGTCATAAAACAAACTGAAGCCAATAGAAGAAACAGCTGTATTCATCATTTGTTCTATTCTGTTGCATAAAAAATTCATTTACTTTATCCAAGGGATGTTAACTATAGCAATTATGTAGTAGCAAATAAGAAAAAGAACAAAACAACATATTGGTCCAACTTTCAGTTTGTTGGTGCAAAAAAGTGACAGCAGACACCAAGAAAGTATTTTTTTTTTAATTTACAGTTAAATTGGATATTGAGAAATGCAGCAGAGCTAAATTTATGACCTCCCACTCTAGGTCCAGTCCTCTCTAGTCTAGATTTAATAAATTCCTTTATTGCTGTCATTAAATGTACTTTACAACATGCTCATATACCAATACTTTTGATTAAAACTGCACTTAAGGTATTCATCAAGTCTTCTCTTGTAATGAGCAAGCAGTTTATGCTTCATAGTTCACCTCTACTGACGAACACATCAAAATATTTATCACTCTTACTGATGCAAAGATTCCCGAGTCAACACCTGTGCAGCAGTTTGCTATTTAACAGATCAAACTGAATATGATGCATTCAATGTATTTGAATGCGCTGTAAATAGTGCAACACAGTGACCAGGTCTTACATGAGCTGGCCATCCAACAGTGAATCAGTCTGTGTCTAATTGAATTAAGGCTAATAGGTTTACAGACAGCATTGTCTGTGTAATTGGTACAAAGTTCTAATTAATGCCAAAACCATTTAGTCACATCTGTCTGTTTGGGAAGCATGAGTTTTAATAAACCATCAAACCATGTTTGATTGTGCATAGTTTGTTTGTTTGCTTGCTTGTTTGCTTGCTTGTTTGTTTGGTTGTATTACTTTTATGTCAACTGACCAAAGCTGCTTTCTTTTCTCTCTGTTTCAGGCTCTTTGACAAGAAGAGACAAAGAGTAAACAAATTGTGAGAGGGGAAAAAGAAGACAGAAAAGCAAAAAGAAGACAGGCAGTAACGTGGCAAGCCAGTGATGAGTTTCTGCAACAGGCCCCATTTCAGCTAATGAACTAGAAAGTTCATCAACAACATTGTGTTAGAAAAAGCAAGATACTACCTCAGTGGGAGCAGAGCTCCACTGAGAGGAACCAGAAAGTAGGGGGCGGAGTGAAGCGTACGGTTTCAAAGGTTGGGCAAGATGGCGATGCTGATCATGAAGCGGCAGGGCCTTGGACTCCTGAGGGCCTTCCTGGTGTTGCTGGGAGTTTCTGCACTTTGTAGTGTTGCATTAGGAACCCGGAAAGGAGATGATTCTTTGGATCAAAGGGGCCACAGACACAGACATCCAGGTATGACAAAGCAATGTTTCTTATTTAGCATCTTGCAGGATCATATTCACTACCATAAGAGTCAAAAAACAGCATTGCTCTTATCTTTTAAGAGGAGGATTTTTACCTTATATGAATGTCTTCACATTGTATTGCAAAGTCTTGGCAGTCTGGTACCCCAGGTACTGTATGTCACCATCCAAATTGTTAACCAAATATTTCCTTGTACAAACTTAACTGTTATTTAAAAATTGCATTAAGGATTTGGGAAAGCATTGCATTTACAGTTTATTCTGAACTTTTTCCTAAATAGTTTGGATAATCAATTCGTTAGCGAGATGCTCCTCATCAGAATATGCTTGTGTTCTGTTCAATTACTCCTTCTTTTCATTTTACCTTTAAAGATCATATTAAAACCATTTTATCAAGTTAATGTGTGTCACATTTCCCCAAAACATGCCTTTTATGTTTTAGCTCAGAATACGCACATTTAGGTACTATCATTTGTGACAAGTGAGTATACACCCAATTTCAGCCCTGCTCCAAATTAACTGTTTCAGAGTCTGTAGCTTTAAATGCAAATTAGGTACTGCTGTCCACATCCCTTTCCAGTTGAGAGCTGGGCCTCTCCTGATGGTGATATCCCTGCAAAAACAAGGCAAGGCCACACACGAGGCAGCTGATATAGACATGAAAGAGTGTCTGAGAGGAAACTTTCAATCTGAGTAATTTATTTTACATGTAAGTTACTGCTAAATCACAGCATATAGTAGTCATTGTCTTAAACTGAGGTGCATGGTAAATCTGACAGATGTCAAGGTTGTTATAAAATCAGCATTCTAGCAGTGTAGAGCAGCAGCTTGGAAATGGCTTAGGTATAATGGGACACATTTCAGTCACTATTTCATACTTGTTCTGTTATCTGTCAACAGAATCTGAAAAATATGCAAAGGGGAACAGCTTCATTTGAATTCAGCTGTAAATATGAGCAGAGGAAGTAGGAAAGAAGAAAAAAATGTAAGGGCTGTAAAGTTGGCTGAGTTTGATTACACTACAATTTGAGATTCTCACTCAGCTTTACAATAATCAGAAGGCCCTGGCCTGTGAGCTTAAAAAAATAAAGCTAATGGTCATGTTATCTATATTAGCCGTTTTAAGTATTGTCCTGTTGTTTTGGGTATATTGCAACCAGCATCTCAGATGCTGGGAGTGCCTGCAGACTTATGTTGAGTATTGCACCCAACAGCAGAAGATTTGGTGTGGTTTACTGTAGCTGAGGCATTTTAAGAGTTTCAGTTAGCAGAAGTTAGCATGTAAATAAAAATGGCAGACTGCAAGGGAGTCCATCAGCACTCTTTCTGTTAATGGAAACAGGAAAGAAACAGGTGGAAGAATTTTTTTCTCATATTTTTTTGCATCTCTAGACACACTGGGAACATGCCATTATGTTCAAAACAATGGAAAAAAAATCCATTTGTATAATTTCCCTTTAAGATTTAAATATAAATGGTAATTTTTCCACTGAGCACCCTTCAGTAATAGATGTTCAAACACGACTACTGCTCAGTGCAACCACAGCCTGCTCCTGTTAGCCACTGTGGAGCTTCACTCGAACAAAAAGAGGTTAAATGACTTGCTAAGATTCCACATAAAAGTCGACTTATTGAAGCATGTATTCTTCATACAATCCACCCACATTTTTTCAGCTGGGATTTAAACCAATGATTCACACTTCCCAAACAGGCCACTCTGAGAAAAACTACTGAAAAAAGAATAAAAACAAAAAAAAAATCTCCATAACAGCTGTTATGGGGATAATTAATTCATTCAACACAGCATACAAAATGTGGCCTTTTATTTGTCTTCTAACCATTTAAAAAAATTGGATTGCAGGCCATAATTAAAATATACATGTTGTAGATTTTAATGAAATTAACTTAAAGGATTTAGGTATAATGTGTTAAACATAGTAGTGGTTTAAATATATGAATTGGTGTTTTTGTGTTTGTAGGTCACTTGTCACTGCATAGACACAGACAAAGGGTGGGCAAGGAAGGGCAAGTACTCCACAGGTCCAAACGAGGCTGGGTCTGGAATCAGTTCTTCGTCATTGAGGAGTACACTGGACCTGACCCAGTGCTGGTGGGCAGGGTGAGTATAATATAGTGTGAGTTAAAAAAAGAGTTCTTGTTCAAACAGAATTAGCCTCTGAATAACTGTTTAATTAATAGCCACGTTGCCCTCCAGTGGCAGTCATGGTGTGCAAGCTGACAGCAAACTCCAGCAGGATTTAAATGTGCTTTTAGCATTTATCAAAGAGAGAGAGAGAAAGATAGAAAAACGAAAGAGGTCATGTTCCCATTCAAGGGTAAAGATGATTGGTGGTACTCCTCCAGAACAACACTATCACTCAAACTGAGCAGCGGCTCTCATAACAAACAACAAATGATGTTTACAGAGCACCATATCTCAAAGTCTAGGAGCTGTGAAGGAAGAACAAGACTTTAATTGAATGTTGAACATTCTTCATTTTTATAATATTTTAAATCTGTAATTTATTAGAATGTGCCCATCTAACATGGAACATTTCTAGCCTGTCTATCCCAGTCTCTCACTCCCTTTAGTTTGTAGACTTGGGAAATAGCAACCTCATCTGACATCTGCCAGGCAACCAAGCTACTCTATGTCTTCCAAATGTGCCTTTCGACCAGACTGCTTGCCTTTATGTGGAACTACTAGTTTGTCTTTTTCTCTTTAAGTTCCACACATATTGAAATCCAAACATTTGTCTTGTATGTGCATGTAATTCTGTTTTGTCTCAATTTCTTCAGCTCCACTCAGATGTAGACTTAGGCGATGGAAACATCAAATACATCCTGTCCGGTGAAGGTGCAGGAACAATCTTTGTCATTGATGACAAGACAGGGAACATCCACGCCACAAAAACCCTGGACCGCGAGGAGCAGGCCCAGTACACTTTAACAGCCCAGGCCGTGGCAAGAGACACTAATAAGCCTCTGGAGCCTCCATCAGAGTTCATAGTGAAAGTTCAGGACATCAACGATAACCCTCCTGAGTTTCCACATGGGCCATACTATGCCAGGGTGCCTGAGATGTCCAATGTTGGTAAGTAGCAAAAGAAATGGTAAGGGAAAAATAGGGCAGGCTAGGTTTTGTGTTAAGACAAAGGCAAAGAAAACAGGGGAAGGGCTTAGGTTAAAGACTGCTTAAAAGCCTAAGATCTCTGAGGCCAGTGAGAAGAAAGTAAAATTCCACATAGGAAAGCTACAGATGTTTAGTACAGTACGGCATACAGTTTTGGGGGCTTCAAAGCTTATTCAAGCATTATCTGGAAAATATTTAAAGCTTCAACAAGGGGTGAGGGGTGGTGACAAAGACAGACAATGGATAAAGTTACAGTAACACAACATTAGTCCTGATTGGCTACCTAACCTTATACATGGACATACAGGTTCCACTTGCAAGACAACCAACCATATGGTTTTCAGGTCTTTTTTCCCCCAAATTCATTGTAAATCTCTGCAGTTTGGCATGTCTGAAGGTCATCTTTGCAAACGTTATGTTGGTCCAGACCATAGACTCAAGAGATTTGACTTTTTTAACACCTTGTTGATTTAATTGTAATGGCCTGTCATGTGGCATTGTCCCAGTTTCAAGTCACGTCAAGTCAAGCCAAGCCAAGCCAAGCCAAGCCAAGCCAAGCCAAGTAACTTTTAATAAAATAGCACATTTAAAGACAACAACCTATAGTGTTTTTCAGTGATGATAAAATTAAATGCAAAGCAAAAAAATTACAATGCTAATAAAAATGTAAACAGTAAAATAAAATATTGACAATGGATTTATTCTGTTAATGTTGGATGCAAGCTGGGTTACAGAAAAATGTTCTTGTCTGAGAATAACTAATAATTAATGTTGAGACATAATTAATAATGTTGGATTACTCTGTCTTATTTCCTGCACTTTTGAGTTTTTTTGTGTTAATACATAAACAATAATAATAATAATAATTTTAAATATTGATATTGACACTAATTACTGTGGCAGTGGTTTCAGATCATATGGGTCAGTCCTAGATGTCATTTTGATTAAAACTTTATGCTTATAACAGGAATTATATCAGAAGAGGCAGGAATGCAGGTTAGTCATTACATTTAATAGTGTTGTCATTTTAAATGTAAATTGTGTGCTTTTGCCAAAATAACTGAGAAGTTTTGTTTTAATTTTAACAGTAGTATTGGTAGGTGGTAAAATTTGTAAATGTTCTATTTTAGTCCCTCATTTAATTGTATTCCTCTCTTAAGCAAAGATGTACATGTGAATGTGACCAGCAGATTTATTTTCTTTCCACACATAATTTGATAGCAATGATTCACAATAGTCCGTTATTAGCAGAGAAAACATCTCAGTTTTACAGTGATTGACATTTAATAATGAAGTCACTGATGGAGTTCATCCCCAGTGTTGTTTGTCTGCTAAACAACATTTTCATACTATATTAAGTTCAGCTCCTGAAAAGCCCCTTCTTCTTCTTCTTCTTCTTTTTTCGTATATGTACCTAAAGGAGAAAAATAGGCTAAACCATAAGCAGAATTGTGGAATTATTTAGCACCAGATTGGCACAGGCAAAAGTTTCTACCATCTCCTTAGAGTCTCCCTATTTAGAGCTTCTGATCTTGATAGATTTTCTTTCCAAATATTATGTGGTCTTGGAGTATTTTCAACCCCTGGATACTGACCTGAAATGAACCACATTGGCAGTGGTAATGCCTGAAACAGTGAAAGCATAAGAAATCCCTTCCTTGAATGGAATGAACTTTCAAAGAAAGAAGCTCTGTTTAGGCTTTTTTTCACCGATCCGCTACATAAACTGAAACCTGAATGCAGAAGTCTGGCAAAGAGAGACCACCAGTTGCCATGAGCCACAACCACAGAAATGGAACAGAAATAAAAGCTGTAATTTGACTAACTAGGCCTGTGTTGCCTCATGGATATAAGGCTTAGAACGGATAGAAAAGCCAATTTCTTTCAAATTATCATTCTTAGTAATTTATCACGGTATACTTATAACCACAGTGAGATCCGGGCTGAAGAAAATTTGATTGCAGTTTTCAGTTATACAGAACCTGGTTGATTTTGCATGGAGCAGGATGGTGGTGCTCACATGGCTGCAGCTGGAAATGTAAATATTAACATAGAAGATGTGGAAATGAAAAAGGCTGTAAAGAAGCTAAATGAACAGTTCGATACAATATGATTAATGTGAAGCACCCAGTGGCCCAGCCAACATCATGCTGTTGCAAGGACTCAGCAACAGCAGTTTTTGGCCTTTAGTCCCAGAAAGAAATAGTTTCTACATTTACTAGGGCTGCTTGATTATGGGACAAACCACAAGTTCACCTTATGTAACCTTTTGCAACTTTGATTTTTTCTGGATAGATCTTGCTGACCAAAAGCTTGCCTTTTGTCCTCTGGGTTCAAGCTGAACTGTGTGAGTTTGAGCTTTAGTTAGTTAGTTTTTTTTTTTCATCAAATACTGGAAAGAGTTCAAAGTTTCTAAATATACTGAGTCCCAGTGTGGGCCTTCCTGGTTACTTCATGCAAAAAAAAGGAGGTTATAATCAGATTTATCTGCGTCACTGAAGCTCGTGTGAAATTACTGATGTATTACAGCAGCAGATTATAGTTGGTGTTTGATGACTTGGCTCTGAGCTTATCACTACCCACAAAATATGAGGCACATAGAAATTGGGGGGTGATGAGTAAACATCCCCCTTGGAGCCTACAGGTGGATGCTGGGGTGGTAGAGGGGTTGAAACAGCAGGAGGCAATGAAGGGCAGCAGTGGCACGGACATGCCAGAGGGTGAGGTGGGAAATTTTGCAGTTTAAATACAGCACCAATTTGGGAAGTTGTGCTTGGTATATGACAAGTGGGGCATATTGGGGTGTATGTGCAATGCAGCTCAAGTTGCCTGCCTGAACTAGCTCACAGGCTTCACTCCATTTGTGCAAAGACAAAAGAGAAAAAGATACAAATGCCAAATGAAGCTTGAAACAATAAAAGTAAAAGTAGCAGGTTAGACTAGATTCTGTCTTTCTTCATCTAATAGTTTAAAAGTACGTTAAGGAACACATTATAAAATATAGGTTTTACAGTCACAAGCTAAACTAACTTTTGATTCGGGTGGTGGCCAAGGGAAAAAAAACATAAAAACATGCAAAGAGTAAGAGTGCAGCTGGAACACTCATAGTCTAGATGTGGTTTTTATGACACTATTACTTTCTTTGCCTGTAGGTGGTAATGACACAGTTCTAAACCACTGTTAATACTACTTTTCTTTATTGAGTAGTATGGGTCTTGCAAGAATAACATACACAGAGAGTAATTTTTTTTTTAATTTGAAGAAGACAGTTTTCTGTGTCGAATCAGAAAAATGAAACTTCAACAATAATGCAAATTTAATAGAATGTATTTCACACTTCTGCAAATTTAATTTTCTTGGCCTGTTTACTCAGCTTAACTGTGTCAGTTCAGGTAACAGAGGTTTACTGGACGCAGATGCTTTGGACGAAAATATATCTTTGAAATGTCAGGTTTTTGGGGACTAAGATAAACTGTCATGTTTTGAGCTCAACAACCATGCATTTTTCACATTATCCAAAGGGTTTTGAAAGGTTTTCATAAATCCAGGGGCTTGTTGAACTCTGTCAGCGCACGAAGGAAATATAATGTTTTATTTAAAACATGAAAATCACCAAAATTGGAGACTGGATGTTTCCACCAGACAATGATGAAATGTAGAGAAATAATAGTGGAGACCAGCCCCACAGGAGCATGTTCAGCTGCAGTGTCTGAGAGACAGGAGAGTGTTTTTCATTCCCTTTCCCATCCGGCTGGTGCAGGCAGGTGAATCGGCGCACACTTTTGTGACAAGCTTGTTTGTCAAACCATTGCTGAACCAAATCACTAAGGTAGAGATATCTCCTCCTGACTTTTCTGTCATGTCTGTGTTTCTGTCCTGTAGGTACGTCAGTGTTGCAGGTGACAGCTACAGATGCTGATGACCCCACCTATGGCAACAGTGCCAGACTGGTATACAGCATACTGCAAGGACAACCCTATTTTTCTGTGGAGCCGCAGACAGGTAAGGCTGCAAACAAAACCCTGAACTAGGTCTATAATCATCTACAGCACAACAAACTACATTGGCCTTGAAGCTACACTGATGTAGTATGCAAAGAAAACACATACACACACACAAAGGTCTAAGACTGACACAAAAACAACTTGTCATGTATGAGTCAACAAAGCGTTTTCATTTTGTTTCTCTGCATGTTCCAATAAACTGTGTCTTTGCATCACCTAGAGTTTAGTAACTTGACTTGGGGTAGGCAAAACATATCTACAGCTATATATTTTATTTTTTTCCCCAGTTTAAACTGCATTTTCAAAGATGTCCAACATACAGTGGACAAATTTTAACCAACACATTTTACAGTCAATGTAATTATTTAGGAAAAATAATCAATAATAGTATTGAATTTACACTTTAACACTGTAGACCACAAGCCTTGAGTGCTGTGTCTGCCAGGCATCTCGTAAAAACTGGTTATTGCAAAGACCAAACTCAAAACTTTTTTTTTTTCTGCAACATTTTCATCTTCTACTACTCTTAATGTAAAAAAGCCAAGAACTCAGTGCTGCAGGGATCATGTAACAGCACATCCTTTCCACTGAAATTGGTGAGGAAAAGAAGGCACTACTGTAGAAAGAGGTCCCCAGCGGACATTCAGCATGGTCCCTGCAGAGCTCAGGCCTAATATTTGGGTTTGCATTAAAAGAAGAAATTGGATGTAAAGAAAGAGGTTAGGGCAAACATGGAGCTGTGCTAGGTCAGAGAGAGTGAAGAAGAACTGAAAGTGAGAGGTTAGGGTAGAGAAGGAGAAAAAAATTGGTTTGAGAGAGATAGTTCATGGAAAGAGAGTGGATAGGGCACGGAGAGGGAGAGAGATTTGGGCAGAGTAAATCTGGCTAATCAAACCAGTGTTGGGTATTTGACTGGCTCAAATCCATCGCTCACATTTCTAATTGGTTTGGAGATTATCAGCTTCCATGCTGTCACAGACATACGCACACACTTTTGGCATAATATGACAGCAGAAAGCCTCTCTGACACTACAGCTAGACATGGGGAGAAAGAAAGAGAGAGATGGAAAGGAAGTGGTGGGTGATGAATTAAACAGAGAGAAAAATCACTGGGGCTTGAAATAGATAAAAATAAGACTTCACAAATGTTCTACTAGAGTTCTTATTTATTTAAATGATGAGTGATGATGCGTTCTCTTACAAAATGAAGTATCTTGAAATAAATGACTTGTAAATTGGTAGCTTTTGCTTAGCAAGTGATAGTGTTTTCTAAGTGGGATTTGGGTAAAATTTTAATTTGTTAACTTCAATAAGTATACATACATACAATTCTAAAAATAACATTTTGTAATTACATCATTTTTCATATATATATATATATATATATATATATATATATATATATATATATATACACACACTCACAATAGAAAAAAAAATA
>VUQI01028176.1:70980-98344 GCA_015106735.1 Paratilapia polleni
TATATATATATTATTTATATATATATATATATATATATATATATATATATATATATATATATATACACACACGCACACATATGAGACAAAACACAGGTAGAGCATACCACACCATTGTAGATATGTAGACATCTCCTATAATAATAATAATACTTCCTGTGGACCCACCACCCACAGGAGGGACCGTAGGGGTTCGGTGCTTTGTGGATCGAGCATTGGTGAGGGGCCGAGGTCCTGACGGTCGGATCCCCGTCTTCCCGAACTAGCTTGTGGCACATGGAATGCCACTTCTCTGGTGGGAAACGAGCCTGAGCTGGTGCGCGAGGTTGAGAGATACAGACTAGATATAGTCAGGCTCGCCTCAACACACAGCTTGGGCTCTGGAACCAGTTTCCTGGAGAGGGGCTGGACTCTGTTCCACTCTGGAGTTGCCCTAGGTGAGAGTCGCTAGGCAGGGGTGGGTATACTTGCATCCCCCCAGTTTGCTGCCTGCACGTCAGGGTTTTCCCCAGTGGATGAGAGGGTTGCTTCCCTGCTCCTTCGGGTTGGGGAATGGGTCCTGACTGTCGTTTGTGCGTATGCGCCGGGCAACAGTTCAGACTACCCAGCTTTCTTTGAGTCACTGGGTGGGGTGGGGTACTGGAGAGTGCTCCATCTGGGGACTCCGTCGTTCTGCTGGGGGACTTCAACACTCACGTGGGCAACGACAGTGTGACCTGGAGGGGTGTGACTGGGAGGAACAGCCAGCCCGATCTGAACCTGAGTGGTGTTCTGTTATTGGACTTCAATGCCAACCACAGTTTGTCCATAACAAACACCATGTTTGAGCATAAGGGTGTTCATAAGTGCACGCAGCACCAGGACACCCTAGGCCGCAGGTCGATGATCGATTTTGTAATCCTATCATCAGATCTGCGGCCGTATGTCTTGGACACTTGGGTGAAGAGAGAAGCAGAGCTGTCTCCTGATCATCACCTGGTGGTGAGTTGGATCAGGTGGTGGGGGAACATGCTGGACAGGCCTGGTGTACCCAAACGTATAGTGAGGGTGCGCTGGGAGAGGTCCCAGTCTGCAAAATCTGCAATTCCCACCTCCGGCAGAGCATTCCGAGGGAGGTTGGGGACATTGAGTCCAAGTGGACCATATTCTACATCTACATTGCTGAGGTGGCTGCACGGAGCTGCGGCTACAAGGTCGTTAGTGCCTGTCATGGGGGTAATCCCAGAACTAGATGGTGGACACCGGAGGCGAAGGGAGTCGTCAAGCTGAAGAAGGAGTCTTATTGGGCTTGGTTAGCCTGTGGGACTCCAGAGGCAGCTGACAGGTACCGGCAGGCAAAGCGGACTACAGCTCTGGTAATAGCTGAAGCAAGAACTCGGGTGTGGGAGGAGTTTGGTGAGACCATAGAACAAGACTTTCGGTCGGCCTCAAAGCGATTCTGGCAAACCGTCTGCTGACTCAGGAGGGGAAAGCGATGCTCTACTCACACTGTATACAGTGGGGATGGGATGCTGTTGGCTTTAACTGAGGATCTCCTACACCTTCTGTAATGGAAGCAGAATCTGGGGATGAGGGGGACGACTCACCTATCATTGGGGGTGAGGTCACTGATGTAGTTAATCAACTCCACGGTGGCAGGGCCCCTGGGGTGGATGTGGTTCGCCCTGAATTCCTTAAGGCTCTGGATGTTGTGGGATTGTCCTGGTTGACACGTCTCTGGAAGGATGCGTGGAAGTCTGGGGCAGTGCTTCTGGATTGGCAGAATGGGGTGTTGGCTCTCAGAAGGGGGACCAGAGATTGTGCTCCAACTATAGGGGGTTCACACTCCTCAGCCTCCCCGGGAAGGTCTATGCCAGGGTACTGGAGAGGAGAGTCCATCTATTAGTCAAACCTTGGATTCAGGAGGAACAATGCAGTTTTCCTCCTGGTAGTGGAACATTGGACCAGCTCTTTATCCTCTCAAGGATATTTGAGAGTGCATGGGAGTTTTTCCAACAAGTCTACATGTGTTTTGTGGACTTGGAGAAGGTATTTAAACGGATCCCTCAGGGTATCTTGTGGGAGGGTGCTTTGGGAGTATGTGGTATCTGGCCCACTGCTACGAGCCATTTGGTCCCTGTACAACTGCAGCGAGAGCTTGGCCCGTGTGTTGTAAGTCTGACTCATTTCCAGTGGGGTTCCGTCAGGGCTGCCCTTTTTCACGGATTCTATTCAGAATTTTTATGGATAGAATCTCTAGGCGTAGCCAGGTGGTGAAAGGTCTCCACATTGGTGGCCTCAGGATTTCACCTTTGCTTTTTGCAGATGATGTGGTTCTGTTGGCTTCAGAGTGAGGGGAGAGTGCAATGTGAGATTGACAGACGGATTGGGCTGGCGTCCACAGTGATGCAGATGCTGTACTGATCTGTTGTGGTGAAGAGAGAGCTCAGTGTAAAAGCAAAGCTGCTGATTGACTGGTAAGTCTACGTTCCTACCCTCATCTATGGTCATGAGCTCTGGGTAGTGACCAAAAGAATGAGGTTGTGGATACAAGCAGCGGGTTTCCTTCAAAGTGTGGCTGGGCTCTCTCTTAGGGATAGGGTGAGGAGCTCGGTCATTCGGGAAGGACTTGGAGCAGTGCCGCTGCTCCTCCACATCAAAAGGAGTCAGCTGAGGTGGTTCAGGCATCTGACTAGGATGCCTCCTGGACGCCTCCTAGGTGAGGTGTTTCGGGCATATCCTACCGGGAGGAGGCCCTGGGGCAGACCCAGGACTCACTGGAGAGATTTTATCTCTCGGCTGGTTTGGGAACGACTGGGTTTCCCCCAGGATGAGCTGGAAGAGGTGGCCAGGGAGAGGGAGGTCTGTGCTTCTCTGCTTAGACTGCTGCCCCCGCGACCCGAATGGATGGACATTTATAATATTTGAAAAGCCATAAAACCTCACCCACAAGCTTCCAGTGATTTCGTTTTCCAGAAAGGCTAAAAGAAGACATAACATTTAATCTGAACATTAATTTCATGTTACAACTCTGTCTGCTCAGGTATAATTCGCACTGCCTTGCCAAACATGGACCGTGAGGCCCGCCAGGAGTACGACGTCGTCATCCAGGCCAAAGACATGGGCGGTCACATGGGTGGGCTGTCAGGCACCACAGAGGTTAAAATCACCCTCACAGATGTCAACGATAACCCTCCAAAGTTTCCACAGAGTGAGTAAACACCTATAGTATATTCTACCTATCCAGCTATAATATGTACTGTACTGTATGACTGTGCATCATTTTCCTTTGGTGAGACATTTCCATTAGAGGTGTGAAAGTGTCAGACTTTTTACCAAATGACACAAGAGCCATTACACTCTGTTTGAACTTCCATCCTGGAGCTTCCTATCCTTTTCTGCGCCATGCCATAATCGTTGGGGGTCAATACAAGGGCATGTCAATACACATCATGTGAATCATTCTGTGTGTATATAACACATACAACATGTCATTAGTTTGCAATATACAAAGCAGTGAGGTAATTGTAGGCACAAAAGATGACTGAAGAATTAATTATTAAAAGGTCTTTACTAGGATCCTGCAATGTCCTCAGGCATGTGTGAGCGTGTGTATTTGGATGCGTGCTAGAAACTTCCCTAGGGCATTTGTTGAATTACATATTTGCAGTGCAGTAAAAAGTAGAGCACTGCAAAGTAAAGAACTTCACATTTGATGTGAGGAAATGAGACAGAAACACACTATTTGAATATTTTTATTCTACTTTTTTTTAATGTAAATCTTTATGAAAAGTCTTTAACAATTTTTTCTGAAGGTATTACTCTGTATGACAGATGTTACATCTTTTCTTATTGGGTCGTCTGCCTCAAAACAAACAACACAATGATACTGATTACTCTAGTTCCATTTAATGCTGTACAAGGTCTGAAAATGCTTCACGTCTGCTTCAAGTCCACTGTAAATGAGGTGTTGTAAAAAACCTTATTTAGCTAATGATGATCTCCCGTTCAAGACCATCTTCTCATGTAAGTCTGTACCGTTTTCAGGGCAGTTGTCATGTCCTGTCACGTTCGCTTTTACTTGTGCCTCTGGGATACCAGCTGGATCCTCCAATGTGATTTAAATCTCAAGAAGTGGACAAAATCACAGGAAGGCAGACATGGTAAACGGGTCAGGCAGTGAGCAAAGCTTGTTTTGGTGTGGCCAAAAAAAACTGCTGCATTTTCAGTGTGCTCTGTGCTGGCGCATAATGGCACACTGACATGCATCACAATTCAGATCATTTCCTCTGAATGTTCTCCCCCAGATGCCTCAGGACAGCATAGTAGAACTCTGTGTTGACAGTCACACCCTGAGGAACCAATTATTGGTGCACAAGTCCGTGAATGTTGAAAAAATGATAAGCATTCTCACGGTCTTGCTCCTCACCCAATGCGCTGCCTTCAGGCTTGGGAACTCTGGACTTTTACACTGAAAACTGTCGGAAACCCAGCTCTCATCAGCAGTGATTATCCTCCACAAACATCAAATGCTGTTTTCAGTTTGAAAACAGCAGATGATGTTTGCTCTCTGTGCAAGTTGAGGTCTTGGTGCAACAGCAGAGTGTACAGTGCGAGTGGTAAAAAATGGGACCCAAAGAGTGCAATGTAAAGAAAAAAAAGCAGCCATGCTGGAAGCTGTCTTCCATGTCTGAGAAGACGTTGAAAGGGAGATCAGCCAAATTTAAATCAGGTAAGGTTTTTGAACTTTTTGATCACACCTCGTACATGGCCAAATAGCAAATATTCAACAAAAGATTTAACCTTTGTGGTTTTCCTTAAAGAGAAAAATCCTAATCCTCTGCAGTAATTCACACCAGTGTATTTTTTTTTTTCATTGCAACCAGTCTTCAGCCTACCTTCTTGTCCCCCTTTCACTGATTCTGTACCCTCCACCAAACATCTTTTCCATTTTATGTTCTGCCTTGTTTTTCTTCCTCATTCTGTCCTTCCCTCCTGTAGCTCTGAGCAGAAGGACTCCTGGCAGAGATTCTGCCGAATAGCTTCAGGAATGGATGGAGAGAAGAAATGGGGAGAAAAGAAGAGATGAGGGATCAGGATTTAGCCTGTGGAGAAGCTGAATAGGCAAGAAAAGGGAGAGACATGAGCAGAAGCAGTGAGGGAGATAATGTAAAAGACAGGGGGATGCAGAGAGAAAGAAAGTCAAAACCACCACTCCGGTTCCTGTATATTATAACAAGCTGACAGCTGTGTTGCAATACAAAGCTGAAATGTGATGCTGTAGGCCACAACAAAAGGACATTTGAGGGAATTTAGATGGAGAGTTTTATGAGCAATTGAACACTGCTCAAAAGAAAAGACTTCATCTCCAGCCCATTTTCTTAGGCGAGCATGAGAAGTATATATAGAAGTTTCCATACTGGCGTATGCACATTTTTTTAATCATGCCACGTGTTCATAAACAGTGACAGATGGCACAAAAATAAAACACGTGTGAAGAAAGAGCTTAAAGCCTTAAGTGGCTGATTTTTTTTAAAGCAGGTTTTATGGAAATTTAATAGAAAATTAACAAATTTTCAGTTAAACAAAAGACTAGTAACTGACCTAAAATAAACATTTTTAGTGCCACTGCATAACCTCTAATAACCTTCTGACCTTTTAAACCAGCATCATATGTGCTTTATCAACCGTGGAACATTTTGCAATCCACTTTTCCTTCAGCACCAGGTGGAAATGATCTGAACCCAACCAAGGTTTGAGATAAAGGATCAAATAACACACATAGTCACATTACTTCTAAATAACCACATTACTTCTAAATAATACCTGTACATCACTTGCAGTTTTACATCTGTAATGCAGGACAACATACCAAATAATATGTTGTGGAAGTGAGCACTCTTGTCAAAAAATAAATAAATAAAAAGTAAAAGCAGGACAACCACCTGCAAGAAAAGTCTCCCAGATGGTGTGAATGAGGACAGTGATTACTTATTTAGTAGTTGGGCAAAGTGAGACAGAGCAGAGGAAGGAAAAAATTGGAAAATGAGATAAGAGTCAAGAAAGAAAAACGAAGCCTGAGAAAGGCTGAGAGAAGACAAAAATAAAACAGATACAAAGACAGTATAAAAATAAAAAGATAAAAACACAGAAAAATAATGCATATATATAACACAGCTAGACTCCCTCTTGTGTTCTAGCAGCTTTTCACTTTCCATTCAAGCTTCTGTATTTTTTTTCCCTTTCACTCCAAGGCTTGATGTCTCTTTCTCTCACAGACTTTCTGTCCCTGCAATTCTCTCTCTTTTCACCTCATTATCAAGCGTCATTCGTTTGCAGCCTCGAAAAATCCATCACAGCACAGACAGGAGTAGGAGCAGAAAAAAAAAGGCAAATAACAATTGATTGTTCTTTAACTCTCTCTGACTTCAGTCTTTATTAGGCTGACATGACAGAGATGGTTCTGTTAAATACTGTTAATATATGTCAGCCACACCGATTCTCTCTCATTCTTGTTTGAACAGGCACAATGGAGAACAAAGCAGATAATAAAAAGGCATCTGAAGCGATGGAAGATCTTTTAGTTGATATCTATTTGCACATCATTTACATCATTTACCTTCAGTGACTTCTGCAATTGTTATTACAGAACTGTCTATTCTCATGAATCTTAAACTCATCTTAGAACTCTGGTTTTAGTTCTTCTCCCAGATTTAGCCAATGTAGTATAGATACATTTTCTTAACCTGTTATCCAACTTGGGGTTGCAGGAGGGCTGAAGCCTATTCCAGCTAATAAAAGTAAAACTGTGTAGAAATTTTTAAACAAATGGAGTAAAGCCTGTGAGCTACTTCAGTCAGGCAACTATAGCTGCATACACATGTGATGTGCCTCATTCTCCTCACATCATATCCCCCATAATGTGGCAGCCTATTTAAGCTTTCCCATTTCTCCTTCTGATATGCCAGTAGCAGTGCTGCCCACTCTTTAAACACCGCTACAAATATCAGGAGTGACAACATATTTTTGAGTTGAAATCTAATGCAACATCTTCATACCTCTCCATAGGTGGAAGTACTGTTTAAAGGAGTTTAAGCCACCATATGTCAAACAAATATGGTTTTATATAATTTGTTCTAACTTTCAGCACAGGCTTTTTATGCTCTTTAGGCATGGAGTGTAAAATGTCAAACTCAGCCCACACCCACCACAATATAATTATTATACCACAGGCATATTAGATCTTCAAACTCTGTTACTGAGTTTAAATTCAATATATCACAACACATCAAAATCACGAGTGTGAGAAAGAAATTACAAAGTAATAAAAGAGATCATTGTTCTAAAATCAGTCATCAGATAAAATTCCTGATCTAAGAGATTGCGGTCATTACACAAATTACATTTATTAGATTTTTCATTAGTGTTTATATCTGAACATGGCTGGTTTATGAGCTTATACTCTATGGGGGTAATGACAGTAACTATAGTCTCTTTCATTCTTTCACTCTCTCTCTGTCTCTAGTATGGCAGATTAACCACTGCATGACTTTTTGCAGTAATGAACTCAGTGAATTCACATTTGCTTCCACTGTCATCTTTGAATGTAAATGTACATTTCCTGTATATGCTGTGCTTCATTTTAGCCTGCAGCCAGGTACGCCAAGCTGCCTGTGTGTTCTGTCATACAATGTTTAACTCAGCTGCCAGAAGCCATTGAAGTTAAGCTACTTAGGAAAAGCAAGAATAGAATGACAGGAGAAGAGAGGGAGGAAAGGGGCAAGGGGGGGGTGAAATGAGCTTTTAGCCAAAATGGGACATAAAAAGAGGAGGAGAAGAGGAGAGACGGGCATGGGAGAAATAGAACGATAAGGGAAGAGAGGTGAGGATGAATGAAGAGATTTGGAAGGATGGAAAGGGGAGAAGCACATGATAAAGAGGGCAAAGATCTTAGTAAATAGAGTCAAACAGCACAGATGAGTTTAAAAGGCAGGGACAGAGATGAAGACGCAAGATGGAGAGGAGGGATTTGGTGAAGATCGATGGAGATGTGAAGAAAAAGTAACAGGCTGGAGGGCGGCAGGAGGGATATAGGCTGAATGGATCAGGTCCTGTGAATCGCTTGGAAGCCACATGACAGACGGAATTTTATGATTCACAGGGTTGCTACACCTGGACAAGCAGGATAAACATGCTAACGGTGTACAACCTGTAAATGAGGAGTTTACTCCATGTTCAATGCCCAAATCATGGTGTAGGAGGATGCAAGGAAGAGGCAAGGAGGAATTGGGAAAGGACAACCAAGAATAGGGAACTGCAGAAAATATAGAGGATAGGATGATAGACAGAACTGAGAGGAGAGATAGATATTTTATGATAAAATGAGTAGAGGCTAAAGAAAAATTTGATGAAATGGGGAGGAGTGGTTCAGGTAGAACTGAGGGGAGAGATGATAAGAGCACAAGAAACGGGAAAGGAAAGAGGAAAAAAAAATAGGGGAGAGAGTAGACATATGGTCA
Source organism: Paratilapia polleni (assembly GCA_015106735.1). NCBI lineage: Eukaryota > Metazoa > Chordata > Actinopteri > Cichliformes > Cichlidae > Paratilapia > Paratilapia polleni. The sequence goes on from VUQI01028176.1 coordinate 79,479, forward strand.
TACTGTTCTCATTCTGAAAACCAGGTGTCTACTTCTTCACATACTCACACATACACACACATACCTGACACTACAGGGGATATTAATATCCTTTGGGCCATATGAGACAGATGGTATAGTTCATGTTAATCCCTCACTGCCCTCCAAAACTGACCCTGCCTCAGATAGTAAACACAGTGGCAACCAGCCAGGGATTGAATAGTGTTGAAGACAAAAGCAAGCTGTGACCAAAAGTAGTCACTATCATCACCAAGAAGCCAACACAAGCCAAGTAAATTTTCTGCCTGTATTTTTATATCCCAGGTGTGTATTCCATGTCTGTGTCAGAGGATAAAGTCCCAGGAGAGGAGGTGGGCCGTCTTAAAGCTAAAGATCCCGACCTTGGAGACAACGGACTGGTGAACTACCGCTTAATAGATGGAGATGGAATGAACATGTTTGAACTGACCACTGACTCCGAAACCAGAGAAGCTGTTATTAAACTGAAGAAGGTAAGAAATGAAGGAAAGAGACTTAATTTAAACCTGTACCTCCTCCTTTGGGTTTGGTCTGCCATGTGAAAGTCACTCACTCATCTTAACTATTTTACTATCTCTTTGGACCCTGATTCCTGCTTAAAATATTAAGATATAACATGCTTTCATGTTGTTTATGCCAAATTCTGACCCTACCTTGGTTATAACAAGTGGTTATTTGACAGCTTGAAGAAGTCAGGCCATTCTCCTCTGACCTCTGGCATTAACAAATCATTTATGCCCACAGAACTGCCGCTCATTGGATAGTTTCTTCTTTTTGGACCATTCTCTGTAAACCCTAGAGATGGTTGTGTGGGAGCAGATCAGCTGTTTCTGAAATACTCAGACCAGCCCGTCTGACACCAACAACCATGCCACGTTCAAAGTCAGTTAAATCATCTTTCTTCCCCATTCTGGCGTTCAGTCTGAACTTCAGTATCTTGACCTACATGCCTAAATGCACTGAGTTGCTGCTATATGACTGGCTGATTTGCATTAACAAGCAGTTGAAAAGGTGTACCTAATAGAGTGGCCAGCATTTGATGCAAGTAGTGAATTGTGATGCATATTAAAATATGTTAAGAATCAGGCTTGGCATTGTCTCACTGAAAAATACATCATCTTTTTGTGCTGTAAAACATGCATATATATTTCAGCATTAATGACACCCTCACAGAAGGGTTATAGTTAACCAAAGAAAATATATGTTGACTGAAATCATTGGCATTTTTCCACCAATCGGTTGTTCTAAGGGAGGAGTGGGAAAGCTGTTGTTTACACATAGAAACCAACATAATATCCTAATGCAAAAAAGATTCCCTGGCATTTTTACTTCCACCTTATTGGTTGTTGAAGTGTAATATGCAAGCTACTGCAGAATTTACACTTAATTTGTGAGCCTTTTAACAAAATACAGACGTATATGCGATAACATGGTGTGAAAAAGTAAAATGTAAAGTAAATGCAAATGTTAAAAAGTTAGACCAAGCACTTTCTATTTGGTTGAGTGAGGTAGTCAGGTAATCCATGCCTCCCTCAGTCAAAAATAATGGATTACCCTGAGAAAGGGTATTGATGTAGAGCAGCCATGCAAGTTACCCGTCCCATGTGCACCCCCAATACAATCACTGATGCTGGCTTTTGAAAAGGGTGCAGATAACAAGCCAGAATATCCCTGTGCCTCTCCTCTGTAGCCCAGAGTAAGCGTCATCCATGATTTCCAAAAACAATTTCAGATTTTGTTTTTACAGTTGGACAGTTTTCCACTTCACCTCAGTTCATCGTCAATTTGCTCTGGCCCAGATATGGCAGCATCATTTCTGGATATTATTTATAAATGTCTTTCTTTGCGTGGTGGAGTTTTAACTTGCATTTTTTGGATGTAACATCAAACTGTTTGCTGACAGTGGGATTCTGAAGAGTTCCTGCCTGAGCTCATGCAGTGATTTCCATTACTGGGTTGTGCCCGTTTTTAATGCAGTGCCACCTGAGACCCTGCAGATGGCCATTCATTATTGGTTTTTGACCTTATCCTTTGCCTACAGAGATTTTTCTTGATTCTTTGAATCTTTTAATGATATTATGTAGTGTAGATTATGAAACCTCCAAACTCATTGCTATTTTTAGCAATGAATAAATGTTCTTCTGGAATTACTGAACTATTTCCCAGTGCAGTATTTTGCAGTGTGTCTTTTTTAACCATTACACAATTTCTGTTGGCCCTGTCAAACCTTTTTGTAAAAAAAAAAAAAAAAAAACTGTGGCTGGCATTAAATTCAAAATGAACATATGTTTTTGGAAACAGCTTCTCCTTTTCACTATTTGGTGTTTTATTAGTTCTACTTTTAATTAAATATAAAGGTTTAAATGATCAGAAAGTTACTTCATTCTGATTTTATTTGCATTTTACACTGCGGGTCATAGTTATATGACTTTCTGGTAAAGAAAGTTTGACCAAAGTTCTGTTATTTGACAGTGGCTCCTTCAACAGCTAGCTCTTATGGAAAGTATGTCTGCCTCATTACACACTTTTTCAATTTGCCAGCACAGAAATGTAGTTGAGACAGCACTTTTTCTATAGACAAAGCAGTTTCATGTTAGCCTCAGTCAACCCAGATTTAAACCAATGTCCATATTTGTGTGTTAAAGTACTGCGTTAAGAAATAAGTGACACCAAGTGAAGGAAAAAAAGAAATAAAAATATTAAAGGGTAGAAGCAGCTGAAAAATGTTGTTCTATTCCCTTCCCAGATGACCCTCACAGCTTTGTATTGTTTGATATGACCACCAAAGTCCATGGGTGTGTATGTGTGAGTGAGAGTGCATTAACTTTCATGCTTCCCTAGGCCACAGAGCTCATCTTCTGCACTGTGACTATAACCCACACATGCACACACACACACACACATACACACAGTACAACTGTAGCTTTCAGTGATCCAGCTCAGCACACACAATTACTTTTTCTTAGTCTTTCTCAGTCTCTCTGTGTCTCTCTAATGCCTGCACACAACCAGTCCCTTATTCTCTCAACTATACCCTGTCGGTCCCTCTATCAAACATGCACACAGTGCTTTGTCAGATGCGCAGAATCTCACTCATTTCTTCTTTTTCTCTCTCTTTTCCAAACACACACACACACACACACCGGCGCGTGCGCGCATGCAAGCATTGTTGTATGTGTAGCTTCAGGTCAGGATTATGAGCTGAATCTTCCACTGAGCTCTGCTAGTCTGCTTCTCCCTCCCGGGATATCCGACCCCTGAATCTCTCAGTTAAAAAAATAATAGCATTTATAGTCGTACTGTCAATGTGTCAGGGAAAATAAGAATGAAATGTACACTCAAATATCTCGTTTGTGCAGAATGGCACAGAAAGACTTTTTTCCAAATTCCAAACCAAATCCATATTCAGTAAAAGACTTGATATTCAAGTATGTAATTATATGCTTGGATGATGTATGATGCCATTTGTGGTAAGATGCATTCCCTGTCCAGACAGCAATGACGTTGCTTAAAAGAACAGCCACCCTTAACCCACAGTTCGCTTTTACTGATGCTGTGCGAAAATCTCTGCGTGAATAAATCGATACAAGTCAGTTTTATGGTTTTTTTTTGTTTTTTTTTTTCCCTCCCTCACAATCGTCTGCATGAGTGATTCCTTTCCAAGTCAGAACTCCAGCATGACATTAAGACTGCCAGGGTTAGGGGTTCTCTTCCCACTTGTGTCACCAGGACTAAGCATAGAAATGAGTGAGTGATAATTCCGCCCTCTCCTCTCTTTATAGCTACCATTTGTGTGCCCTGAAGCAAGGCAGCTAACTCACAATTTAGGCATAACCTAGCAGTATAAAAGTATGTGGGGGATTATTACATTTGAAAAGGAACTGAAATACAGACTGGAATGGTTTAAAATATTGAGACTTTAATGCATGATCCCTCAAAGAAGTTGTTAGAAGTCACTGGCTAAATGGACTAATTAGGGAAAAAAGCAGGGGATTCCAATCAAGAAACGAGATCAACTGATTACACTAAAATGGGGCACTATGTTTGTATGGATCCACTTGGGTGTGTGCATGTGTTTGGTTTTATCCAACAAAAGGCAAAAAACTGTGCTTGAGAAATGCTAAAAGCAGGTGTAAACATCTTACGCTTAACTCAACAAAGCTAAAAGTATGCAAGACCAGTGACCTCATTGTAGCAACAGTCTGACACACATACACAAGAAGAGATAAAGAAGCAGACATTCAGAATTTGTTTAAAGAATAATTGACTTTAAATAAGTTGAAACTTGAGGGGTTTGCTTATATTTTTATCCATCCATTCATCATCTTCTGCTTATCCAAAACTGGGTTGCAGTGGCAGCATGCTAAGCACAGGATTCCAGATGTCCATCTCCACAGCAACAATGAACCTCAGCTCCTTTCTCTGACCTCAGTAAACACTTACCTGATGGCATTTTGGGCACTATGGAGTTTCAGGTCATATTAAATAAAACACTGAGTCCATTTTCTAAATTATGAAACGCTGCTGTGTCCCTCAGTTTCACAGTCAGATCCACCCTTTTCTCATCATGTCTGATTTCAAAACACCAATATGGCAGTGGTGAAAATGCCCCACTTGAGGGTTGACAATGGGATTTCACTAACCAATGAGTGATGTCACAGTGACTGTCCATCTTTTATATGCAGTCTGTGGTTAAAACGCTCAACAGAATTAAAAGGCATGTTTGCAGCCTGGTACAAAAATGGTTTTGAGCTCCATGGATAGTTTTCCCCTTCATAATAACTGCATGGTATATGGTTTTAACTTAACTGTCAAGGCTTTGATTGTCAGGTGGGATTACATAGGCAGCTCTAGCCGATAGTTATCAAGGCCTCATCTCTGCTAATGCCAGTAATTCACGACCGTATTTGTACAGTTTGTGGTATAATCCAACAAATAACATCCAACCAGTTTGTGTTTCTGTTTTGGTGAGTGAAATTCTAGTTTTTGATTCTGTTACTTAGCACTAATTAGTGAATGTAGTGTGGCACATTAGTGCCAAAATGCTGATGCTGAGGCTTCAAAATGTGGAGTGTAGAAACTAATGGGTGACGTCACTATGGCTAAATCAATCTTTTATATACAGTTTATGGCCTTGAGGTGATTATAGTTCCATGCTGATTTAAATGCTGTGTTTGTGTGTTTGTGTGCAAGGCCACTGACTGACATGAGGATCTTTTGTCACAGATCCCTGTGTCTCTTGGAATAACAGCTTAATAGCCTGATGGTGATTTAAACTGAATGTTGGGACAAATGAGAGGTGCTCTCACCTTGCTACCTTCACTTATGCTCCTCTCAATCTGATGATGGCATCTTGACTCGGGTCTGTGTAGTATTGTGTATGTGTAAGCACAAGTTTGAGATTATTGGGTCTTGATGTCTCTCAGGGGAAATCAATGCCTTTTGCCCCCAGAAGGCAATGCCACGCAAAATTAAAAGCGCTCATTTGCACACACAAGAGCATGTGTGCAGACTCACGCACTTTCAAATAAGCTTCAAGAGTAGCCTTCACTAATCTCTATTCTCTCACTCTCCTCCTCACAAACACACACACACACACACACAGGGATGAGCTTTAATCAGCTATTCTCTTTCAACTGTGTCCTGACGAAACCAGTCCACAGAATATTAAGAAGCTTTGTGTGTTTGTGTGTGTTTTCAAGAAGTCAATGGGAAGGATGGGGCATTATTTTGAAAACCATTATTATTACTATTATTACTATTATTATTATTATTATTATTATTATTATTATTACTATTATTACTATTATTACTATTATTATTATTATTATTATTATTATTATTATTATTATCTCACACTGATTACACAAATAGGAAGAGAATGAAGATACTGGATCTAAGGTATGGAAAAAGTGAGAGAGCAAACGAGATAGAGAGTGTGACGAAAAGGGAAAAATGAAAGAACTGGGTCACATCTATTCTACTACTATTGTACCTGTCATCATCACGCTAAACACCTTTACTGACAACAGCAGTGGAATGCTGCTGCAACTGAATGAGTGTGGAACACTCCATTGAGAGAAGGCATTACCTACTTGCCTCCATGTTGGATCACAGACGACACTTTGGATTTTATCCCTTCAGTGCTACATTAGATTCTGTAATGTATGATAAGTTGGATTGCCTGCCTTCAGCACACAGTAAAAGATAATAATTTCAATCAGCAGCTTCAATCCGTAATATTTGCTTTCGGTAGACTTGTTTGGCATCCAGTTTGTCATACTCATAAATCTCTAGTAGCTTCTCTCTGCTTTTAACAGTTCACACTGTGTTTATGAGCCCTCTCTCCCACTGGGATTTCATTAAGTGTTGGTAGCCTGAAAATGAAAAGATCAAGCTCGCTCCTGGGACTTTGCCAGTTTAACATCCCCATACCAGCTGGAAAAATAGTAGTGAGGGAAAGTGGTTATTATCTGGGTTTATAATACAGCAATGATACCCAGAAGAGTGTTACTACTATGATTATGGCTACGACGGGGCTGCAGATGAAGTCGCAGCCAAGTGCTGTTGGCAACACACGAGTCCTCGTAATCATAGCAGTGAGAACCTCTTGGGTATTACAGCTTTTATACAATGACTGCCAACACATTTGTTGACTCAAAAGTTTCCCCTGCAGTAGCATATAGTCAGCACATAAGAAAAGGAGTCAGTAGGAAGAGGAAGATTCATTAGCTGTATACCATGAAGCAGACTGTTTTGATGAGGATCAAGGCTTTATAACTGATGTGCTACTTTTTTATTTGACAGAATGTAAATGTGATGAGAGGAAAATGTGTGTTTTTGACACTGAACATGATACCTCACACCACACACTCAAATCAATTCAAAATCAAAGCTATTACAAGTCAGTGGGTTTTCTACCAATATCGAGTAAGTGAATTGAAGCTTTGTTCAATCAAAGCATATTAAATCTAAGGGTATTACACCGACCTACCAGTGATACTGTAAATCTATGACAGCAACTTTAAATGGTAAGGTGTTCTTAATTTAACTCTCTCCATTTAAAGGATAGATATCGAAATGCTATTATGGATAAAATAATATCTAACCGTCACCAGGCTGCTGTTCTTTTGGTCTTGGATTGAAGCTTCATCTCCTGTTTTCCATTCCCTTTTATCATGTGGTGTCCCAAACTCCCAAACCTAATCCCGCCTCATTAAAAGCAGACAGGTATTGTTTTCATCTGGTGATAAAAAACAGCCAGAAAAGAAACAACCCAATGATTCATTCTGGTCCCAAAATAATCATATCATATCATGCTATATCATGCAGTACAAACCATCTGGAAATTAGTTTGGGTTACTTCTACTTTTGCTGGTCTGTAATAGTGGTAGTAATGCAACTAGCAATATGCCTGTTTTCATTCATGTAGCAACAGCTCCCCCTATCACAAGGCTATAATACTGCACAGTCCAGGCTTGCATAAATTTCACAAAGCAAATAATACAATGTGCATTTTCCTCAGATTACAGATATAACAAAGTAAAAGACAAAATACCATTTGTACTGTTTACAGTTAAAAACAGGAGCTGACTTTTTTTGACATTAAACGGTCTGTATGCAACTTCTTTTTTTTCCCCTTCCTCAGCCGGTGGACTTTGAGACAAAAAGGTCATACACTTTGAAGGTGGAGGGATCCAACCCTCATATTGACCCCCAGTTCATTTCCTGGGGTCCTTACAAAGATGAAGCCACAATAAAGGTACAGATAAAGACAACAAATACGTGACTTGAGTTTGAGACAAAAATATTTTTGAATGTAGAGACAAATATCAGAGAAACCCCTTTGCAGCTGTTTGTTCTTTTTCTTCATGTACTTCTTGTTTGTAGATATCGGTGGAGGATGCAGATGAGCCTCCTGTTTTTATAGCTCCCAGTTACACTTTTGAGGTAGAGGAGAATGCTCCTCAAGGCACTCTGGTGGGACGAGTTCATGCTAAGGACACTGATGTTGCCAACAATGCTGTCAGGTACTAGAGACATACATGGTACAAAATGTATACAAATACATTTGGTAAGACAGGCTGGTAGCAGAATCTGGCATTTGTACTGATGTAAATTTTTATAGAACATTTTTATAGAACAAAAAAAAAAAAAAAATTTTAAAAGAAAATTTTTAAAAAAAAAAAAAAAAAAAAACACTTTTAGCTACACTAAACAAACAATATGACTCACAGAAGTTTGGCTGTAAAATCATATTTTAATGCAGAAAAACATTTTATATATTAAAGAAGTTTTCAACAGAGCAGGACATGCAAAATAGGATTACAAAGGCATAACCAGACTAATTTTATAAAAATGAACTCAAGAATAATTTTATTCTTTCAGAAGAGTTTCTCTAGAAAGTAAGTATAAAAAAAAACAAAAAATACATTGCATGCCTTTTTCCCATTTACAGCAAGCAATAAATGTAAAGCATATGAGAGTATAATTTCTTTAAATCTCTTAATTCTTATGTGTAATACCAATTATGCATGAATGTTAATTTTCTGTATAGGTACATGATCCCTCGGTATACAGATGTAGAGCAGTTCTTCAGCATAAACACAGAAGATGGCACGATTACCACAACAAAACCTCTGGACAGAGAAACACAGGCCTGGCATAATATATCTGTGTCAGCCACAGAGATTGGTATGTATGCACACTCAAATACAAGACAAGTGGTACTGATTCTGATGTGTGGTAAATGAGTCTCTATAGATCTGTTAAATATTGCCTACAAACACAGACACTTCTAATTATTATTATGTGCATGGGACAAGTTTATATATATATATATATATATATATATATATATATATATATATTTGGACTGTCAGGCTGTAATAGCTATCAGGCTGTAAGCGCAAATTTAATTATATTTTCAGCCATTTGAGGAGTCAATGAGCTTCTGCCTGTTTTTGATCTTAGCTTTTGTGTCATTTCTGTTACTGAAACCATATATGCGTATGTAGTGTGAGGAGAAAAAGTCTAACAAGAACAAACAGATGGAAAATTCCCAGATAGCCACCAGGCTGTACATTTGCTCGCATCTGAAGCCCAGACTGTCATCCTGCGGTGCTGGATACACTCCATGACATCTTATGTACAGACTTTAAGTGGATTCAAGCTGCGGGCTGTAATTTTTTCCCCTCTCGGTGGGACTAAAGTTAACCCTTTTGCAGTGATTGTCAGTGATTGTCAACTGCCTAAATCTTGGTAAACTAATTACATGTTTGCAGTCAGAGGGGATGGACTGACTTCATGCAGATTGCTTTACAACTGAGGCTTAGTGGTATTAATCTGATGAGTGTATCCATGTATAACTCCTGTTTGTCTTCAGTGGATGATGTCTAATGTTAGTGCATGTAACAGTCCAGAAAATAAAACAGTGATCTGATGTACTGAGCTGGCTATTGATAGATGTTAATTGCATAGGTGGCAAACAACAAGTAGGCAAAAAAAGGCACCAACAAGATTTTAACTATTATATACATAAACCTGCTGCTTTAATTTGAACAGTTTTCTACTGATTTTGCTTTTTAGTTTACTTTGTTGTGAAGGTAGATTCTCAGCGACACAGAAAACCCTTCAGCAATGAAAAGAGAAGTGGATAAAGATAAAGCACCACTAAAACTTTTAATTACATGCTCCACCCCAACAGTCTACTACACTGAATATGTGGGGAACAAACGGGGGAGATGCCAGTCAACCCACAGGCCCTCTGGAGCTTTTCCTCCCTGGCTTTAGCCCCACCAACCCTCCTTCAAGCCACAGTGGCCCCACCCTGGTATTCTGTGGTTGGGGCTCAAACTAGCAGAGAGCTGCGTGGTTTCCCTGTGGTGTGCTAGACGCCAGACGGACAGATGGAAACGGGCTTGCCGCCCACAAAGCTAGGGCCATTGCAGGCTATGCTAACCACATACAGACCCTGGGAAGCTAAATAAATGCCTAGTAATGACAGGGTAGTGGAAAATCACACTGACTAGAATTGCAAATATGCAAGGCAGTACAGCATTTAAATGGATGGTATTTCTTTTTCAAAGATGAAAAGCTAGAAAAATGCTCTCTGTCTTTCTGAGTTAATATTCTGGATGTTGTATTTTCTGTGTCTATTTTGGTTGTTTAGACATCATTCTGCCTGCATCACACATTTTTTTCTTCATTTAATCTTCAGCAGGCATAGCTTGACATTTGTGGGAGCTGCAACTAAATGAGTGGCAGTGTGTTTGACTGGATTTTTTGATGTCTCAGAAACTCGTATCTATAATTTTTGCAAATCAAAATAATAAATAGCTGGCTGAGTGGCTGACTGATTGACAGGGAGTCTTGCTGGATAATATTCATAGTCTTTCCGTTCATTCAATGCCAAACACAGATTACAATACAGACACATGGGCAATCACAAATAATTCGCACACACAATTGACGTTCTGTCTTTAATGACTTTGACACAGCATTGAATCTTGTATGGAGCGGAATGCTAATGATTTTGCACTGTACCGCGTGTGTGCACATGCAGGGGGCCACCACCAAGACACCAAAGTACGTGTTAACATCAAAGTGAAAGATGTGAATGACAACCCCCCAGAGTTTGCGACCAACAACGAGGTCCTCATGTGTGAAACTGTTGCACCAGGAAAGGTAAGGCCGTCTGTGTGAGAGGGTGCCTGCCTATAAAAAAAATGCATGCGTTTGGTGGGATGATGGGAAACCTAAATGTAGCCAGAAATAGTATTTACACTGATGCGCTTCCTTTGGATTGTGTTTCCATGTGTTTGGTTTAGGTTATTGAAAGAGTGAGCGCTGTGGACAAAGATGAGATGGCTCACAGGCAGCACTTCACATTCAACCTTGCTCCAGAAGTTGCTCACAATCACAACTTCTCCCTCAAAGACAACAGAGGTAGATGACCTTTCAAATATTATTTTCTTCACCCCTTCCACTTCACTTTTTTTCTCCTTTCTGTTTCCACCCTTTTCTGCAGCCAGTCATACTGTTTCTTCATCTGCTGTCTCCTTCTCTCTCTCCCCCTTTCACTCAGATTAGATCAAAGCATAACCAGATGGAGGCTTACAGTACCTTGTAGAAATCAGCAGGTGCTCTGAATTTCACACGCACACAAATGCACACATGTCCTGCGGGCTGTATTAATTGCAGTGGGGTCTCTGTCCGTCTGTACATACATCTTCAGGGGCCAGCTGATTGAATTAAGTTTTGTTAGTACTGGGAGAGAGAGGTGGAAAGAAGGAAGCAAGAGCAAGGTAAACCAGAGAACAGTAATATAGATTTGAACTGCATGATACTCAAAAAAAATAAAATAAATAATGTCATTGTGAGGTTTTGTTTTCATATATTGCTGGAAAATGTAGGAATTTTGAGCAGATGATTTAAGTGCTTTTGTAAGAATAAATCCCTCTAGAATAATTTGATTGATTTTATAGGGGAGAGCATCTGCATACAAAATAAAAATGCCTAGTTTTCACTCTAAAGACCTTTATTTAATTGCAAAACAACCTTTATCACACCAAACACTGGCGAAGAAGTCCTCCAATTGAGGTATCAGTCTCACTTCCTCAGGAGTGGGGCTATTTCCTCCTCCAGTGCCACTCTGTTTGGCGTTAGCAGCGCGCAGAATGCCACTGAAAGGTGGAGGCTCACCGCAGACCTGTAATGTGTAACCCTTCATTAGCCTCCTCTCTAAATAGAGCGGGGGAGGGATGCAGAGACACACCCACTCTGGGTGGCAGTGGGAACAGGGAGACTGGGGAAGAGTGAGGACGGGCCCGTCTGCCTGTCCCTCTCAGCGAGGGAAGTGAAAGGGAGGAAAGGGCTTCAAGGAAGAGAGGCAGCCGCATGCATTTCGCTCAGTCTCAACCTACCTGAACCCTGAGCCCTTGTGGAAAATAACCAAGTCCAAACTAGACTCACCTCACAGGCCTGTTACGTTTCTTTTTCAACTACAACTTTTTCAGCTCTTCTGTTCCTCGTTCATTTTGATGGGCACATGCAGTGCCTGCATGCCACTCACTAGAAAACTAGATGTTGTAAATAAAGATTTTAAAAATAAACTTTCTATATCTGAGAACTCTTAAATTACAGCAAAATATGTTAGATCAGGTATACTTAGCTTGTAGATCTTGTAGATTAGTAATGGAGACTGAGAAACTTGAGGGTTTTATTTTTATATCACATAGAAAACAAGTCATAGCATGTTTTTGAGTTAGTTTTCCTTGTTTCAAATTACATATTGTGCAGCCCTATTATTCATAGAAGAAGGTGTGAAACACCAAAGTACAAAGCAATAGCAAGTGGAAATATGAAATGTGTTGAACTGAGCGTTATATCATCAACATTGATAGTGCATTTTTAAAATGAGGTGCTTGAAATGTGTATGATTGCTGTCATTGAAAAACACTGCAAAAGGGTGACTTTCAGAACAGGATTGTTTAAAATGTATCCAAAAAGCAAAAGACACACAGACAGACAACAGATAGAGGAGAGTGTGGAGCATCTCAGAGGACTCAGATCCACACACATGCACAACCACATACACAAGAGATTTCAGAGAGTAGCCATGTTGGCAGAAGGCTGATTGCGACAGATGACAGTGACATCAGCAACAGAAAGTGATGGTTCTGTGAGGGGGTGGAGTTTGGAGTTACCTGCATTGCCTTTGGGTAAAAGTTTTGAAAACTTCTGAGTTTTTTTTTCCTTTTACCTGTGCATTAATTTACTTGTTGAAGTGATATGTTCTATGCTTTCGTGCATGGATGGAGCACTTCAAACTGTTATTTTGAATAGTACTCATGTATATCTTACAGTAAAGTTTACAGTGAGTTACCACAAGACTTCTAACACTCTGTAAAGGTTGTTAAGTTTTAGTGATTTCACAGAGGTATCATGATTAGATTGTGTGTAGTTGTTGCATCAGTCCTATAAATGACTCTCACATAGAAAGAACCACTGGGGAGCATGAAAAGAGAAAAAGAGTGAGAAATTTAGGAACAATAAGCATAAACTCCACATTTTTAGAAAATAGAAAGCACGATGGAGAAATAAAGGCAGATAAAGAAATGACATGCAGTGATAAAAATAATTTGACAAAATTGCTGTCTGTCCTAACAATTGCAAGTTTTAGGGTTAAATTGATATTAAAATGAAAACTGCAAAGTTTGTCCAAGAGAAAGTCTGTGAGCATTTAATATCTTCTGATATTGTACAACAGTAGTTTCCACATGTTTCACTTGTATGGCTTTGTAATGTATTTTTAATGCATATGCTATACACTGTTTTCTCAACGATAAAGTCGCTGAAATGCCTCATATACTGTAATCCTTTGTTGGCAATAAAGCTTATGCTACATTAGAAAGAACTGTATGGGAAGGATGGGAAAAAAGGCAGACAGAAGGTGGTACTACAAAGGCAGAGCTAGCTATTCTGTGTTGTAACAGCAATAACAGTGGTCTTTGATTACTTTTGAACTGATGAATGGACCCACTATTAAACAGAAATCTAATATTATCAAAGTCACACCTCACTGGCTGCTGTGTTTGGGTAGATGACACTGTGTGTGCGAAAGAAGGAAAATGTGTGTAAAGGTGGATTATGTGAGATTTTGCACGTGAAAGCCAAGAAACTCAGCAGTGTGTACTTACTGTGTTTTATACTCTACTGTCCTTTGGAAGTTGAACATCTTTCCATCATTTCACCAGATTCACCAACATATTTCTCTCTCTATCCACAGACAGCACAGCCAGTATTTATGTGCTCCGTAAAGGATTCAGTCGTCTAACCCAGGATGTTTACTACCTTCCCATCGAGATAAACGACAATGGTATTCCCGCTATGAGCAGCACCAACACCCTGACCATCAGAGTCTGCTCCTGTGACAGCAAAGACACGATTCTGTCTTGTAACGTGGAGCCCTACGTCCTACCCGCTGGCCTTAGCACCGGGGCGCTGATAGCTATCCTGGCTTGTATTGTCATTCTGCTCGGTAAGGATCCAAAATCTTGCTTGTTGGTTTAAAAAAGAAAAAAAGAAAGGATTAATGATTTACATTCAGTGCAGTTCAATTCAGTTTTATTTATATAGCACCAAATCACAACAACAGTCGCCTCAATTATATTTTAGGGTAACGACCCTACAAAAGACCCTATAATAATATTTACATGAGATTTAATCATTGCTGGATCAAACTTTAGGGGGGCTGCCCTAAAGAGAGTGAGTTTACAGATTGAGTCTTTTAACGACTAGCTTCCCAGTAATACCAAGCATGCTTGATATTTACATTACACTGAGGTGAATCATCAGGATCAAGAGTCAGGCTGCCTCCTATTTTTGACTCCTCATTCGAACTGCATCGCATCGTTTGATCTTCTTAAGAGTAGAGGTCAAGGAATCACTTATGTATAAGCACTTACAGAATCACTTTCATACCCCATCCATACATAATCACTTAGTGTGGGTTCACACATTGTACTTGAAAATGTTGCAATACCAGGGCTCGACATTTACTTTTATCCCCAAGGACCACAGGTGCTCCAAGATGAAAAATTTTGGAGCACATGAAGAATTTCAGTGGTGTGATAAATAATAAAAAATGTATCAAATAAAAAGTAACATTAATCATTGACAACCAAAAGGTGTAATTCATTTGAATAGTTTTGTTTAACCATTTATGATTCAAACTGCATTTATTTAACATGCAACCAGTTATTATTTAAACAGTATACACAATATGAACTGTATGAACACCTTTAACAAATTATCACTGTTTTCCACTGGTTTCTGGAGAGCTTATGTGATCACAGGGGTGAGTTGGTGGGCATTCTTCATAGTCAGGGTGTAGCTATTAGATGGATGGGAGAACTCTAAAATACCACTTTTGTCAGTGTTTAAGCTTGTTGAAAAGGTAGTTTGGTAAAGGACTCTTACTGGCTTTTTACCCGCTAAGGTTTTGATTGCCCTTACAAGTAACAAGCGTAGCTGTCAACTCAAAAAAATAAAAAATAAATAAATAAATCTTTCGCTTCAATTGGTTTCCATTGCCGCCTCTTTGCTGCCTACTGTGTGTGTCAGACAGAAGTTGTAGCTCAATCATAAGAGAGTAGTGATAGTCACTGTTGTGTTATTATCCTTTATGTTGGAGAAAAAAACCCCACACAATAGAGTCTGCTTGGACTGAAACTTGTAATACTTTTTATTCACACACATGCACACAAGAAAATTCTTTACACTTCACACACACACACACACACATCTATTTTTAGCCCTATATCCAGCCCTGAATATGCTTTCAAAACAAAAAATGTTTCACAAGTCATTAGTTGATTCTTCAGCCTTAGTTTACACTGCATTTTACAAATAATACAACACATCTGAGAACCTTTGACAAGCCTGACATGTTGATAACAACACTGAAATAAAATGGCTTGTGTATAACACAATACAATAATTATATAAATTAAAATGTCTAAGATGTCACCTTCCACAGTGCATACTAATTATCTAGTACTAGCTTTTCTACTCATTCACAGTGATCATGCAGGGATTTTTATGTATTCATTAAAAGCAAAAGCCTTTTCAAATTGTGCATTTTTGTGTTTCTCTTTGACAGCAATAGTGGTGTTGTTTGTTGCACTGAGGCGTCAGAAGAAGGAGCCGTTGATAGTGTTTGAGGAAGAAGACATCAGGGAGAATATTATCACTTATGACGACGAGGGAGGTGGTGAGGAGGACACTGAGGCTTTCGACATTGCCACGCTGCAGGTAAGGGTGAGAGGACGAGTGGCAATAACCATCTTGGTATTAAAGATGAAAGGATACGGGGATAAGAGGAAATTGGGGGTCCGTTGCTTCTGCCTCAGGCAGGTCAAAAGCAATTTGTAACTGTCGGTTTCTGCTTATGCATATAAACATTTCACTAAAAACCTGCAAGTACTTAAATTTTGTCAATATTTCACCTTATCTGCCAGCAACTAAATATAATTCTTCTTCGCTTTCATTCTGTACAACTTCATACATCTTCACATTTTCAATTGACTGTACTGTCCTTTCTCTCTTTCTCCAATTTTTCAGAACCCAGACGGTGCCAATGGTTTTCTGCCAAGGAAAGACATCAAACCAGAACTTCAATATCCCATCAGGCCTGGCATTGGCCGTCCTGCAGCCAATAGCGTTGATGTCGATGACTTCATCAAGACTCGAATTGCAGAAGCTGACAGTGACCCGACTGCACCTCCTTACGACTCCATTCAGATCTACGGCTATGAAGGCAGAGGATCATTGGCTGGGTCATTGAGTTCCCTCGAGTCTGTCACAACAGAGTCTGACTTGGATTATGACTATCTGCAGAGTTGGGGGCCGAGGTTTAAGAAGCTGGCAGACTTGTATGGGACCAAAGACTGCACCATTAATGATGCTGATGATGGTGAAGACTCTTAACAGTGGTCTCACTGAGTGGACGCCTCCCTGATTTCTGATTTGTTGATTCCATGAAGATTTGTTAACTGGGGGTTAACATTCCCCAGTTCCCAATTGTTGACCAACTACCCACTTATGAGTTCATGCCAATTATTCGACAAATGTTAACAGCTCCCCCTCCCATGGCAACTCCCTGGTCCTCCAAGATGATTTGTTAACAGACACATAATGAACGCCTGGACTTGAACACTCCCAGTTTTCCCAAATCTCTCCTGTCCTTCATGTGTCTCTTTCCCTCTTCCTGTTTCTACAGACTTGAGCATTGCAGGGCTGGGAGATTTGTTATGTCAGGAGTTTGTCTGTTTGGGAGTAATTTGATGGGAAAATTGTTGCTGTATGATCAAAATGACTTGCTTTTAGCAAAATGTTTAGTTTATTAGAGGTTCTATATACTTTTGTGGACTGGATTCACATACTTCCTTTATGGTTATTGAGGGAAATTTTATTCCCTTATAAGGTTCCTGAGTGGAGTTTATTTCCCTTTGTTGATCTCTCAAAGACAAAGAAGAACAGAGAGAAAGTAATAAATTAAAGAAAAAGTTTGTTTGGATTCGAAGCAACCGCCTGATGTTATGAAATAGAAATAAAATGTACAGATGTGTTAGTAGGGTCAAAAATCAAATGAAATGATTTTTCAAATGTGTTGAGTGTGCCGAATTCAGCAGGTACTGTCGTTTTGATGGCGTGACCGACTCTGGGTTGTTGATACTTTGAAGATGCTCATAGCATCTTCACAGTATGGTGGCCTTATAATAAATAAACAACAACTCCAGGGGTGAAAACACAACAAGAGTAAGGATAGAGACCGCGAGTTTCAGTAGCTATACACAGACAAAGGAACACACAAGGACTCTGTGAAAATGCTACACGAATACAATTTTTCTACTCTCAAAAAGAGACAGACTCAACAAGGATTCAATTTTCAAACTGTGGATGATTCTTTGTTTTCATTCTTCACTGCAGAGAAAACCTGAAAAGAGAAGCCGCTCTTCTTCATGCCCCCTCCCTGTGTCCCCAGTCCTCATTATCAACAATCACTTCCCGTACTGAGTCCACCAATGAATGATCACTTCTTCATTTGGAGTCCACCAATGATGATCAGTCACAATGAGTACAAACCTGTGAGCTCTAAAAATCGCCTTAAACTTAATGGACACTCTTGCAACGCAGTGCATTCTCTTTTTTTCTCCTTTTGTTTCTTTTTGTAACTTGAGAAGTATATTCAGAAAGCAAACTATTCTCCATGTTAGGTGTGTACAGAGCAATGTGCAGACATGTGATATATCACTTTGAGGATCCAACCTGCGCCGCACACACTCTTAAAATAGGATGTACTGTGTCTGCCAGCACGGTAAATGTAGCCTGGTAAAATGTGCATTGTGTCATTTCCCAGTACCATATATGGCATTTTGGCAGCAACATCTGTTGTATCAACATGTGTTGCTTTCAAACATAACATGTGTGCACTGGAAAATAGCACGTGTGTTTTCTGAGCTACATATACTGAGGCTGAAACCAGAACATCCTTTTTAAGTGTGTAGGTTCTTGTTCAATCTCTTTTTTAATGTTATTATATTATTATGATTATTATTGTTGT
This sequence comes from Paratilapia polleni, assembly GCA_015106735.1. Lineage (NCBI taxonomy): Eukaryota > Metazoa > Chordata > Actinopteri > Cichliformes > Cichlidae > Paratilapia > Paratilapia polleni. The sequence continues at coordinate 97,624 of VUQI01028176.1, forward strand.
TTTCTATTATTATTGTTATCATTATTATGACAGTAACTGTTATTTCATTGGCTGCAGCCACACAGGAACAAATTAATGTTTAACTCTTTGCAGCTCAAATTTAATGTCCTTACAGTTGCCTAAACAAGAGAGAGAGACTACACAGTATTCGATTTTCATTTTTGGGCAGCTGCAAGAAATTTACTGCTTAAAGTTAAATAGACTTGGTTTATGCCTGTGTCAATACAACCTCTCATATCTTTTGTTTTTGTTTCTCTTTTCATTGTTTGGCATTTCTTTGTTCTTTCTCCCTGTTCAAGAGGAAAACTAGCAATTTGTGTTTGTTGCAGTGAGAGAACGCCTTGTTTTTATTCTCTGTCAAGTTTTATGGTACCGATTTGTACAATTTTAAAAGTTCTTATTTTAGTATACATGCAGAATATTCCAGTATTACAACAAAAACGTGTTAAGAAGATAAGATTAAAAAAAAGTTACAGCATCACACTTATATTTTCTGAACATTGTACTGTTGCTTTACTATGTGCTTCAATCTCCGAAGCGAAAAAAAAAAAAAAAAAAAACCTTTGAAATAAATGCTCTTTTTATAAAATGATACTGAATGTGTGGGAGTCAGCTTTGTGTTTGCTTTGAGCACTGCGGTGCTTTTTTGTTTGTTTTTTTTACATTAAGGATATCTACTATGAATTTTTTTTTTTTTTTTTTTTTTTTTTTTTTTTTTACT
>VUQI01028176.1:101963-111963 GCA_015106735.1 Paratilapia polleni
TGGACCATGTGGAAATACAGTGTTTTATGTGAGGCTAAAAATAAAACAAAAAAAGAACAAAAAGTAAACTGAATTTAAAAAAAAAAAACAACATATATACATAATATACATATGCATAACTTTTTTTTGTCAGTTCCTAAATGTGTCCTTTCACTCATTGGAATTGTGTGGAATTAAAATTTCTGTGGAAAAACATGTGACAAATATTATTGTTTAAACATTATTTCTTAAAATGTGCCTGGAGTGGATGTTCAAACTGCAGCATGTCTGACTTAAATGGTTATGGCCAAACCCAAAGTTTAACCACCATAACAAGCTGCAGCAAAGCAATGTAACATAACTCTATATTGTTCTTGCCTACATCTTTGCTTCTCCTTCTGTTTGTGCAGTTTGTGTATGAGACTGAGTGTGTCCATTACTCATTATTTAAATCCTTAAATACCTCAATGTTGTAAGTCCCCTGGGAGCCAGACTCAATTCTGCTCCAAAAAAAAAAAAAAAGTACACTGAGCGAGTGTGTCTGCCCATGCATGAGGGGACAGAATCATTTTGTGGGTTTGTGTCCATGTGTGTTGGATATATCAAAGTGCTCATGCCAAAATATTTTGCTTGCTCTCTGGTGTGTTTTCCTTTAAGTGTGTGTGAGATCTACTGAAATTACATCATAAGTATTTATGTCAAAAATTACATGGCTGTTTTCAAGTAATCTGCATCTTATACTCTTATTTGGTGCTTCATGTGGAGACCACGCTGCTGCTTTGCCTGCTTTAAACATTTTGTTTGAGCATGCCCTTGTGGATTGGGGTCCTCTTCTTCTTCATTTTTTGAACAGTTTCAGAGCATAAAATGAGGAGATTTTTCAGAAGGTAAAGATTTTGTCAGGTCCAGATTTCTTCAAAGGTGTGTTTGACATTTAAGATTTGCTGTAATGTATGTGTCATAGACCTAATTCAGCAACTACTGGCATGCAAATCCAAAGGTACACAAAAAGATGTCATGCATTTATTAAATGTAGTGAATGGAACAATCTCTCCCAATGAAAATGTGTAAAACTGACCATTATGGATGTTACTATGTTGTATACTGCAATGAAATATACTGACAGCATCAGGAACTGACAATTTACAGCAATTGCACTAATGACACTACCAAAAAAGTTAGGAGGACACAGTGAGCATTGGAACCCTATGACCAATAGTATTTTCCTAGACACAGAGGGAAGGAACCACAACAAGGACAGCAGACATGGGTCTTTATCTGTGTAGTCCGATACTGTGAAAACCTAACATACTCACATTAGCCTGTAACCCTCATTTTCACTATGCTGATGTACTAGGGAATAGTTGGCTATCAGCAATGCATAGCCACACATTGAGCATGCATAAAGACAGAAGCAGCAGTCAAAGGAGTGTCACTCAAAACAGTTACATTTGCAATCTTTTTAATCTTTACAATATAATATAATATAATTGTTGGCCAACCTCACTTTTATAAAGAAATAATTTAAAAAATACTGAAACACAGCTCTCCTAGTTTACCTTGATTTCAGCTTAGTATTAGAGTCTCTATTGTTGTTCTGATGCTCTCCATGTGGGCCAGAGGCATGTAGGCCTACATTCCCAGAGGCCAACTATTCCCTAGTACATGAGCATAGTGAAAATGAGGGTTACAGGCTAATGTTAATGCTAATGTTAGGTTTTTTGAAATTTTTTGAATTTTTTTGAAATAGGAAATGTATCAGATCTTCACATGTATCAGATTTCTACAAAAAGATTCATGCTAACGATATCACAATGGCTATTAATAAAAAAAAAGAGTTTTGAAAAAATGCATTATAACCTTGTTTACTGTGAGTCTTATTCGGAAAATTCATTAAATTCAAAATACAAACGCATGGAGGTGTCAAAACAGTCTCCAACCGGAACTTTACAAAAGTATACAAAAAAATAATATAATGTGTGAAGTACAGAAAGAAAGTGATGTTTTCTTGTCATTACTTGGCTGTATCAATGTATAAATTAATGAGATTTAAAATACATTACGAATGGCAAATTTGACCTTGAGCATAATTTGGCTCTCCTTCGCCCGGATGAGCTAAAAATTACAGTTATTTACAATTTCATATCATGTGCATTGTTGACACGATTGCCATGTTTCATTTTTAAATACCACAGTTATGGTTAATACACAGTTATTGTGACACCCCTAAAGAAATGAAAGGGATGAATAGTTTTCTGGAAGTAATATTTGCAATTTTGAGTTGAAGCACAAAGCTGTCCACGCTGTTTAGCTTGTCTCCACACAACAGGCCTTGTGCTGTAATACCCTGGTCATTTAAACATTGTGGGAGGAAACAACAAAAAGCATGATTCAGGAGCTTCAGAGGAGGCAGAGTGGAAAAATAACTACAAATCATTCGATGTGGTAGTCCTAGTTTTCAGCCTTACAAATAATTTTTTTCTTTCATCCTATCTACCGTTAACCTTTCTAGTTGAGCTTTTAGCCTACATGTGTAGATTTTAAAATATCTGATGGAAACATGTTTGAGCTGAGTTACAACCTGTGGCTTAACCAAACCTTCTCACACAAAATTAACACAGTGGGGCTAAACACTGCTGCAGTGAAGGTGAGAAGATATGTGTTATCAGAATAACTAACAGCCTTTGTTTACCTCCTTTTACGGTGCTTTTATGAACTTTTGTTATCTGACACGACTCTTGCTTTATCTTAGTTTCTTTACCATTTTCACTTAGACCACTCACCTTCTCCTCACAGTTGCGTTTTTATCCTCTTCTTTATTCTCTTTCATCCCCCCTCTCTTTCTGTCCATGTCTCTCTCCCTCTCACATCTTACTCCACTGTTAAGATAATTACAGTTCATTCTGTGTCAGTGTGTAGGGGGATCCCAGCCTGGCTGAAGCCTGATTAGTTTTTAATCATGGAGTGGCACTTGAGTAAACAGGGAAATATTCTTCCCGTCACCCCAGAGAGGAGAGATGTCTGTGAGTGAAATAGTTTGTGTACAAGCTGGATAGATGTCCTTGGGTGCACTACAAACAGACAGACAGTAAGTTAATTAACCAGTCAGGCAGCCAGTCAGTAATGTGGTTATTCATTCAGTTTGCCAGGGAGTCTGCAAGTTGGTTAGATGCATGGGGAATGTTTTTCTATCAGCTGGATGTCCTTGAATGCACTGAAAACAGAAACACAGTAAGCAACCATTCACATGTAAAATTAACCCATCAGCCAGTTAGTAAGGTAATAAGTGAAATGCAAATTTTGTCAGTTATTTAAGGAGGCTGCCAATTCCCTTATAATTAAGACAGCTTCTACATGTTCAGTTAGGCTGTTAGCCTAATCTTTCAGCATAACCCTTGATTCATGAAAGATTAGTCTAACAGCCTAACCTTATCTGCCCCTGGTAGTGTTTCTTAAATCCAACTGGTCCTGGGTGAGGGGCCGTTAAACTTTTTTTTTTTTTTCCCATTGTCCTAATTGGGGGACTCATGTGGGCAATGACAGCAAAATCTGGAGTGGCGTGACTGGGATGACTGGCCTGCCTGATCTAAACCTGAGTGGTGTTCTGTTACTGGACTTCTGTGGTAACCACAGATTGTCCATAAAGAACACCATGTTCAAGTATAGTAAGTGCACTTAGCACCAGGACACTCTAGGCCACAATTTGATGATCAGTTTTATACTTGTATCATCAGACCTACGGCCGTCCCTCAGGTGAAGGATCTGTTGCCATAAGATGGTTGGTACCTGCCGTGGTGGTAACACCCAACTAAATGGTGGACACCAGAGGCGAAAGGAGCCATCAAAATTGAAGAAGGAGTCCTATCGAGACGGAGTTCTTGTGGGACTCCGTAGGCAACTGGCAGGTACCGGCAGGCCAAGCGGAGCGCGATTATGGCAGTGGCTGAAATAAAAACTCATGTCAGAATCGATTCTGTTCATAATTTTTATGGACAGAATTTCTAGGAGCATTCAAGGGGTGGAGAGTGTCAGATTAGGTGTTCTCAGGATCCCGACTCTACTTTTTGCACATGATGTGGTTCTATTAGCTTCATCTGACAACGACGTCCAGCTTGCACTAGTGCAGTTTGTGTGAAGCAACTGAGATGAAAATTAGCGCCTCCAACTCTGAGGTCATGGTTTTCATAAAACAAAAGTGCGCCCACTCCAGGTTGGGAATGAGTATCAATGGGGTCTTGTCAGGTACATGCTCAAACATCCCCATCAAGTCCATGTAGTTACTTGGCTTTATATACAAGTGAATTTATGTGTGAAGTATGTTAAGTTTTAGACGGTGCATTTATGTACAGAGTTGTCTTTTTTTGGAGAGACAATCTGCCTTAAAATCTACACGAACCGATCGCTGGATTACAATAACCCAGCGTGTTGGTTTGATTTTATTTTAACCCAACATTCTGGGTTAATTTAATCCAGCACTGGGTTTTTCCATATTTGACCCAGCACTGGGTTACCAAAATAGCCCAAATTGGGTTATTTTTAACCCAGCAGTTTTCAGAGAGTAGCAAGCTCCAGCAAGATACTGACACAAGCGTCAACCTTTAAGTTAGCTCATGTATGTTATTAACTTACCGTTAGCATTAACCATTATTTAAACATATAAAAACATGCTGAAAGAGTTAATACCAGAGTGAAATGCAGCTTTGCATTTGATGCCGCTCAGAGACAGATTTTTCTTTTAATTAATTGAAATAAATATATAACCACATTTATTTCATTTTTAAAATAAAATAGATGAGTAATTAATGTGACAGACAGTCAAATAACTGTTTGCTTAATAAGCAAACTCTTATTAAACAGCCTAGCAAGGTGAACCTAACAAGTGAATAATTCAGCTTCTATAATGACATAAACATCAGAATGAGAGTGGTTCTATTTAAATAACTTGATGTTATAATGACAACTAGCATGTGTGTGTCTCTTATTCAGTTTTGTCAGAAGGTTAAAATGACCAAAGCATAACTTTTTATTAATTGACAGCAATGATTTCCCCAATAAAAGATGATACCAGATGAGGCTCATTTATAGTATTGACAGAAAATTCTATTGATCATTTTCTTCAAAGAAAAAAAACATCAGGCAACACATCCCATCTTTCAAAAGCTGGTCTGCTTGTTTTTATAAATTTGTCGATCCTGAAAGGGAAAACTCTTTGTTGATAATGATGCTGACTGTCAGGCGTGCCCTCGGGTGGGAAACTTTTTATTCGCAAGGACCAACATAGCAGCCAACTCCGGCCCAATTGTAACAGCAGCTAAACCTCAGCTGTGTGATGCACCTGCTGCATGTCCTGGGGAAATGACAGGGAAAAAAGGGGGCTCTCATACCATTTTAGAACAATTGAAGGTTGTGTTGGCAATTAGTTGAGTAAAAAGCTTATCGCTGCTTGAAGCCACCAGATGGACTATTATGTGTCAGAATCTGGGTTGGTACTCAAAGCTGTGTCATGGGAAGATTTAAGCAGGTCCCCAGCCAATTTGAGGTCCAACTGGTATTCAAAGCCTATTGGCAGAAATACTCTAGAAATATAACTCCAAATGATGTGAAAAATCCTTAAATCCTTGTAAATAAGTTAAATGTGTGTACTCTTAATTAATTCTAAGGGTGGGAGCCATAAACTGTATTTAAAAGATGGATGTAGCACCCATGATGTCACCCATGGGTTAGTGAAGTCCCATAGTGAAGCCTCGAGCTTCACAACACCCCTTGCTTAGATCTGACCAAGAAACTGAGGGACACTGCATGCTCAGATTGTAGTAATTGGTTAATCACTATATAGTCTTGCTTTCTCCTATTTGACTCTAATGGGGGCCAGATCATGTCATATTCAATAAGACTTGAAGCTAGCAATTGAAAACCTAAACTAATCAGGAAAGTGTTTTCTGATGTCATAGATCAAGGGAACCCATGGCCATCTTCCCCTAGACTTCTGTACAACTACACTGATTTTTGCAACTGCAACCCCTGCTGGCCATTAGAAATAATGCAGGTTTATTATATTTCTGCATTGGCTTAACTTTTCCATGTCCATTTTTTATCAAGTATGGCAGGAGCATTTACCCATAAGTAGGCTACTCAATCTATCCTCAATCTACACCTACAGAAAGTGTACAAGAATGATGCACTGTGATGTCACTTATTCGTTAGTGAAGTCCCACTGTGAAGTCTCGAGCTGAGCGTTTTCTCCATCACCATCTTGGTGTTTTGAAACCAGATGTGACAAACGAGGGGTGGATCTGACTGAGAAACCAACTGTCACTCATTTGTTGATGACTTGTGACCAGCAAATCGTTAGCAAATGAGAATGTCCTGAATAATCCTTCTCTATGACTAATAATGACCATAACTGACAAAAAGGACTTAATGTTCTGTTCAGTATGACCTCAAACTAGCGATTGAGCCCATAAAGTGATCTTGAAAATATTTACTAGGTCACAGAGAAAGGAATTTGAGGAATTTTCCCCATTCACTTTTAAACTACTACGGAAACCTTTTTGCAACCAAGAGTCACCCCTTGCTGGTCATTAAAAAAAAAAATGCAAGTTTGAGCTACTTCCTCATTGGCTTCACTTTTCAGACCTGGAATCTATGTGTTCATCGTTTATACTGTCTATGGTAACTCAATCTTTTTATCTCATCTATCAAGCAAATAATTTTAAAACTTACTTGAAAAATGCAGTGTTATCAGGGACATGTCACTTCCAAGAGCCTCTTTTAGTTGAATTGCGTTAATAAATAATTTTCTTAGTAAGTACATACACAGTTTTTTCCCTCTAATATTGTAGGGTCTTTACCCCACAATATAAAGCACCTTGAGGCGACTGTTGTTGTGATTTGGCGCTATATAATTAAAGTTGAATTGAATTGAATTGTCATCCCAGTCACACATAATCACATGTACATAGTGCTTCATTTTTCAGGCAAAAATACTATTTGATATACTCTGGGAACTACTTGACTATTCTTCAAAGATTGTCCACCCTGCTGTACTCTCTAATGACAGTGCACAGTCCATAGACTTGTGACCTTGTTAGTTATTTAACGGTGGTTGGTAAACAGCTTCTAGGTGCGTTATTGTCAACATCTGATGATAGAGGCGCATTACATACCACCAGGTTCCAGGAAAAACAAGAGAAACTATATATCTGGAGACAATTTACAATTTAATGACCATTTGAATATTCAAATCCTGACGTGCAACAGAAATAAATCTGAAAAACTGGAAATGCATTTTGTGCTCCCGATTTCCTCCTTTAGAAGTCAATGTTTTTCGAATATATGCTTGAAATAAGGTCTGTGGTAAACACAAGCTTAACATTAAATATGTAAGTACATACACAGCTCGGGAATTTTGAAGCTATTATGTGTGCCAGAGAAGTCGCTTGCTAACGATGGCTAAATGAGACTACAGAAGGATATTAAACCTCATCACAGTGAACACAAAAGCTTAGTGAAGGTGAAGATGAAGTCATGTGACTCTGGTATAGTTCGTTTATAGCCTAAAGTTAGAATTTTACCTCTAGTGATTGAATGTAAATGATCTAGCTAAACAAACTGTGTAAATATCACCAACATATTTCCCACAGAGCTAATTTTCTGCGATAATACAAAACTCTGAAAACCATTTGGAGCCAGGGTAATGCTAACTTCTGAGCTGGCCTACAAAAAAAACATATCCTCCCTGTGGCACGCTATAGCAACAACAGCATTACACCCGTGCAAAATTATGCACACAGAGAATCGACAGCAGGCTCTCTTATGGAGCAGTATTGACCTCTGGGGTCCGATGACTCAATCTGCAGCTGTCCAGTGCTGTGTGTATATGGCAGTGTTTTGTTGTGTGTCTGAAGCTGAATACAACAAAGGAGAGGTTAGAAAGAGGGCACTTTTACACAGGAGAGACAACAGACAAAGCAGTGAGAAAGGCAGAAAAAAATGTGTGTGTGTGTGCGTGCGTGTGTGTGTGTGTGTGAGGGAGAGTGACAGAGCAAGCCTGTGTGTCTGTGAATGAAGGTTATGTAAAAGCAATCAGTGGCCTGTTTAATCTTTCAGAAAGAGAGCTTGCTCATTTCCATAATCATCATCTCTCTTTCTCTGATCCCCCACACTTCTTTGCCGAAAAGCCAACAGCCCCAGACAGTGAAACAAGTCGATGTGGGATCGAGTGAGACCACCTTTTCCTCGTCTATGGATCTGTTCTCATAATCTCCCTGGGGTCTCATTGCACAGCCACACTCAAAAGATGGGGTGAAAAGCTTGTCCATCACTGAGAGGGTTCAGGTGTGATAATCTCACCCCTGGACCGTAGTGATACATTAAAGCTTCAGTGGTTCCAGTAATCACAGCAGTGATAACATTGTTTACAAAATGCATATACAGATATGCCATTATTAGTGAAATGTCTTTATGCCATGCTTGCCTACATTTGTATGGTCCAAAATATACTTTGGATTTGTGTACCAGTGGACCTGCATGAGCCATTTAGATGATGATTTGTTTGTTTTTTTCCACAACATAACAGCTCATCATGCAGCAGTTTATTTGCAACTTTATGTAATTTTCTGCCCTTGTCTGTGACTGTCACCTGCACAAGATAACAATAGTTATGCAGAGACCTTACAGATCTGACATTCCTCTCCTCTTTCTCACATAATTCAGCTCACAAATTACCTTCCTGTCTCCTAAGGAAACAGCTGTCAGTTTTCTAGTCTACAGTTACTTTTCTCCTATAACTTTGACTTCAATCATCCCATCATACCAGCATGCATGAGGTGACAGGTCATAATTTTTTCTTTTCCTTTCCTCTCACATTGTTATTGGATTTTCAGAACAATACATCCAATAACCCTGTTTGCATTGTGATAAGCAAGTACATTTATCTGGAAGCAAGCCAACAAAGATGGAAGAAAGAGCAGACACAGAGTTGAACACATGCTGCAGTTCAGAGCAAAGTACTAAAAGTATATCTGCAGTTAGCATCACCTGGTAAATCAGCATGTTAATATAAAATGCGCAAAGCTGTTATTTGTTTTTATCTCTCAGTGTATGAATGAACAAACAAACCATCTCTCTTATCTGACTGGAACAATTGGAGCTTTGTTGTTTAATTTGCAAAATTCAAAGCATCCTGATTGGACCAACTCTTGTGTGTGACTAGCTACCCAAACCCTTCTGATCAACGACTGGACAAATTATTGTCTTCAGTGAGTGAACAGGCTGAAAGGATACCTCTGCGTGATTATTGTTATACGTGATACTGATTCTGATATAAAAGAAGACTGGCAGCCATTTGATGTGTGATCACGCTGGAACCAGAGATGCAGAAAAAGCAGCAGCAAAGGGGAGGAGAATGTAAATGGAGAGATAGAAAAAAAATCCAGATTAACACCCCCCACCATCATCATAACCACCACACACACACACACGCACACAGCATCCACTCATATTTAATGCATTTTTAATGAACTGATTTTTCATTGCAAATCTAAAGCTAATTTGGTGTGTTATGAATCTGCTGGTTAGCCAATGTGCTAAAGCTGACAGTTGCTGTGGAATGTGTGTGTGTCTGCGTTAAACCGAGATTATTGCAGTGATGTGTGTATGTGCCAGTTGTTTTTTGTGTGTGTATTAATATGGTCTCGGCTATGTCTGTGTGTGGCTCACAGATGGGTTGGATATGCAGACTGGGCACAGAGGGGCTGGCTGAGCTACATGCCATATCAGCCAATAGCATCATTACTCACAATTAGATCCTAAACAGATTAAAGAATAGGGTGACAACCAGCAAACCACGCAGTCACATAGAAAGAAAGAAACTGTATCATTATTGGTATTGTTTTAGTTTGTCTTTTGTGCTGCTCCTTCCATCTGAACCCAAAACCATGACGTGTTTCTTTGTAGTTATTCATTATGATGCTTTTAAGTCATACTCGCTGGCTCTGCCTTTATAACATTGACTTCACCT
>VUQI01028177.1:0-32294 GCA_015106735.1 Paratilapia polleni
AAGATTAGGCTTAAAACTTTCCTTTTTGATAGAGTTTATAGTTAGGGCTGGATCAGGTGACCCTGAACCATCCCTTAGTTAAGATGCAATAGGCTTAGGCTGCTGGGGGCTTCCCATGATGCACTGAGCACTTCCTCTTCCTCACTTCCTTTCACTCTCCATGTGTTTATACACCATTTGCATTTAATCATTAGCTATTATTAACCCTGTCTCTCTCCTATAGGTGTGCCTTTTTGTCCTGTCTCCCTCTGCTCTCTTCTGTTTCTCCTCATCCCCAACCGGTCGCAGCAGATGGCTGCCCCTCCCTGAGCCTGGTTCTGCCGGAGGTTTCTTCCAGTTAAAAGGGAGTTTTTCCTTCCCACTGTTGCCAAGTGCTTGCTCATAGGGGGTCGTCTGATTTTTTGGGTTTTCTGTCTAATATCGTAGGGTCTTTACCCTAAAATATAAAGCGCCTTGAGGCAACTGTTGTTGTGATTTGGTGCTATATAAATAAAATTGAATTGAATTGAATTGAAATAACAAGGGAAGAGGCCTTACCTGGCCATGAAACTGCTTGTCAGTCAGTTGTCCAATTACTTTTGAAAATGGAGGACTGTGTATAAAAACAGCTGTAATTCCTAAACAGTTAATGCAAATTTTTTGTTAAACATCTTGAATTAAAGCTGAAAGTCTGCACTTCAGTCACATCTTGATGAGACAACATGTGTACAAAAAATATGTCACTGTCCAAATCCTTATGGTCCTAAATCCAGGTAATCCTGAATCAAATTATACCACGGCTGTCTGAAATAGAAACAAAAAACTGAGCGAATAATTATTATCTTCTGGCAGCCAGCTATATGCAGTAACATGAACATGTCCCTGTACATAAATTGTAAAAACCAACTGGGACAACATAAAAGGAGCAGTTTGATCAATAGTTGGATATTTAACACTATAAATAATATTATACTTATAAATTCTCAACTGTTTGAGCCAACTCTTGAGCTAACATGACAACTGGATGGTAGAAATAAAATGAATCACTGAAAGTGTTTGAGCAAATAGAAAAACACAGCTGGTTACTGTTGCATCAGTGTTCAGATTTGGTTGTTTTAACTGTTGCTTATCTTTTGATTTTTTGGGCTTTACCTGAAAAAAAAAAAGCAACTTGAGGAGTTTCACTTTTGACCAAGCAGCAACTTCTAGGTCTGAGAAGTGAAGACAATGTCGAAGTACTAATACCTGCAGTTCCTCTAATGTCCACTAGAGGCCCCAGCAATGAGTGGAGCATTTTTAATGCAATTATCTGACAAATAATATGGCTGCTGTGCAGTTAATTGTACTTTTCCTTACATTTTCACTACCCTGCAAGTATTTGGCCAGTGCTTGCAGACAAGTCGGCATCTCCTATACAAACTATGACTATTGCCATCTGCTAGCGACTTAAGCAACCACAAGGAGGTACATGGTACTGGCCAGGTACATGGCCCAATTTCACCTAGCAACAGCAAGCAATCTCCTGTAGCCATTCGGGGGTCACTGAGCGGTCTCTAGGCCTGTGTGACTGGAGCTTAAGCAACTAAGACTAGCTGATCATTTACCATTTCACCCTCTCGTCCAAATATGGTCACAAAAGTCTGCAAACGAATGGGTGACATCACCGTGGCTACATCCACCTTTTCTACTGTATACAGTCTTTTTAATGAAACAATTTAACTGATTATTTAGTTAAATTGTGCTGTTCGTTACAGCACCATCAATTTACCAGAATTTGCATTTGTTGAAATGAAAATGTTTTTAAAAACCCAACAGCTGAAAAATGGTGTCAGAAATGTATCAACCGCAGAAACTGTCGGCTTCGCACACCACTGACAAACTTAGGAAAACACACACACACACACACACACACACACACACACACACACACAGTAATTAAAGGTGTAATTATATCCATTACATGAGACTTGGTCTGATGAGCTGCTTCCTTCCTGTTATCAGGAAGTGTTGGCTTAGTCCCTCACAGCACGTTTTATTTACTGCCTTCAGTTTAATGAAGTCTGCTCAGTCTACTGATGCATATTCAGTAAGACAGAAACAGGGGAGAAAATTGTTTTTGGTCAATATTGTTGCACTGTGAATTTCCCCTACGGGCGGTTTATACCCCTGGAATTTCTTTCTATCAACTAGGTGGAAATTACAGCAGCTGCTAATAAGAAATCAGAGAGTGTGGAGTCAAAAGATGTAATGCACGTGACCTGCAGGGTCCTGGTTTCAAGTCTAGAGAGAAGAGTGTCTTTTGTCATCTTTCATCTCTAACTGGGAATTAAATGTGATTGAATAAATTGCATGATCCAGGGTGAGCTCAAATATAACACTGACACATTTGAATAAAAATTGCCCGTGTGGCTCATGAGAAAAAAGTTTTCTAGCTTCTTGTTTGTGTCTGCATTGTGCTGCTACTGCACATGTGCATTATTTTTTCCTCTTTCTTTGCACTTACACTTTACATTAGGAGAACCTCACGCAAGCAGAAGACACTTTTTGAAACCTTTATTCACTAAATTGATGACTGAAACAGGGCACACTGACCTTTCTTGTAACGGGAGATATTCAGCCTGTTCTCATTTCCAGGGTGTCCTGTTCTGCTGTTTCATCAAAGCCACCCACATCTCCACGAGCACAAGGTGTCCTCTGGCATCTGTGCCTGACATAGCAGGTCCATACAACAGTGAGACTAGTCTGTCACCACCAACTTGTCATGTACGGACGCTTGTAAACTTTCAACTCATTTCAATTCAATTTTATTTATATAGCGCCAAATCACAACAACAGTCGCCTCAAGGCGCTTTGTATTTTTTATATTTATTATACTACAATATTAGACAGAAAAGCCCAACAGTCAGACGACCCTCTAACCGAGAAGCTTTTGGTGTCTAAGTTGTTTTTATTCATAATTAATAACATATTTTAAATTAATCACATCCATCCATTCAGCGAAATGATTCACCCTTTGTACTATTTTCAATCAAATACAGGTTTTAAATGGTTTGAATTCATTTCTGATACTCTTTGTATTTGGATGCTCAACATCTTTAAAGATGTGGGTAATGATATTGTGGGATCCTCTCCAGTAAGCATCTGTCATAGGAACCAATCAGGTGCTCTTTTAGTGTGGGGCATTAGGTTCTTCTTTATATATTCATGGTGCCAATATTCAAATCGTCTGTGGTTGTTAAAGTGGATAAAAGTGTCGCTCACTGACTTTAAGGCAGTGCTACGACATGAAGGACAAACTTTGGCTTATCTTTTGCTGTTGTTTGATGAAGCTTCATGGAGGAGTATGAAATGAACATATCAAGGGAGCATTATTAGGCTGTGTGGAGCCGGAAGGAGAAATATGTCCATTTGGAGACAATGACATGGACATGAATGGCTGTTGTGTGGTGGATTAATGATTTACATCCTTATGCAGAAACAACAGTAGTTGGTGAAACAAAGATCCATCGCTGCTTTTGATTAAATTATAATTTTTTTTGCCTTTTGTAATCCTGACGTTACCCTCCATGTCTTATGTAAAACACTGAATTTAGAAATAAGGGTGCCACCTTGCCTAGAGAAAAGAGAAAAGACAAAATTAGTGATCACTATTGGCAGTTCAGGGATTTTGAAGCTCCCCAAAACTCACTGACGTTCAAATCGAAAACTAAGCCTGGAGGTCGTAATTTTACCTCATCTTCATCCCCAGCAGAGCAGAGCGGAGAGGAGAGGAGCAGATAATCCTGTTTAATTCTGTGTCGTGAGGAGCTTGTGCCTTTTTGAAATAAAATAATACATGTGGAGAAAAGAAGTGCAGTAGTGAGAGTGGACCCCAAGGGCAGCTTCTGCTACAGGATGGCATCTCTTCTGTGCTTTAAAAATGTCATACAGTACAGCGGGGTTGTAACAGTTGTTCATCATCCTTTATAATGTCTCTCTGAGCTCTGCAGGATTTTTTTTTCCTGTCTATGACCAGAGGGCTAAATCTCTCATTCAGACATCCTCCAACACCTTCTTTTCCTCCTCTGGGATGATCAGAAACAAATAACTTCACCTTATTTTGAGTTCTAAGTGCCGTGTCGTCCCTACAGAGGATAGATGTGTCATCATTCTCTGAGGATTCATCAAAGTTTCATCATGAGTTTGTAGCTTATTGGACAGCAGATGAATGAATGAATGAAGGGCACTCAAACATCCTGACCCTCAGAAATTGAAAGCTTCTCTCCAGCATTTTGTGCTCCCACAGCTTCATAAGTACAGGAGATATCCACGAGAAATGTTCAGACGAGTTTGTTTTTCAGGTGTAAATCTGTGTGTGACTGAGCTGTCTGTTGGTGTCTGCAGGCGTGCTGTGGTTGTCCGTGGTGTCCGAGGTGCTCTACATCCTGCTGCTGGTGGTCGGCTTCAGCCTCATGTGTCTTGAGCTTTTCCACTCCAGCAACGTCATCGACGGACTCAAACTCAACGCCTTCGCTGCCGTCTTCACCGTGCTCTCAGGTAAGATGCAGGACCTCCTTCTTTCTTTCTTTCTTATGCTTTCTACTCCCTCTTTCTCTACCTCTTCCTCCTTCTTCTTCTCCTTCCTCCATTCTTTCCTTCTTCTCTTCCTCTTTATTATTCTTCTTCTTCTAAGCAACTTAAATAAATACAACTACATGTATAAGTTTTCATTTTGAGCCGCTCTTCCTGGTAAAAGATAATTTATATTCCGTGAAATCTGGCATCGGGAATCACTTTTAAAGACCGCCGGGCATCATTCACGTCTAAAACGCACATATACATTCAGTAATGCTGTGAGAAGTACCAGCAGAGTGGACAGAGCCTGATGCAGATTTGCGAGAGGTCGTCCAGGGTCAGAGGTTATCCCCTGGCAGCCTCGGCTGTGTCTGTGCCAGGGATTTTTCTCCCAACTCATGTTAAACCTCTTACACAAGAAGTTGGCTGAGCGTCCGTCACTCTGCACGCTGCTCATCTGCTCCTCAGGCCTCACGGAGGACAGCAGCACATTTTACAGTGTTTATGCAGCTAGCATCTGAAACTGGCCATAATTTCTTCATATCACAGGTAATAGAACGGGTTTGGATCATTTAAAAACCTCATGCATATTCTTCACCAGGAAAAAGGTAACTGACACTACGGCAGAGAAGGACATCCAGAAACAGGGCCGAGGCTTAAATTTAAAAGCAAAGTTGGCATACCTGTTATCATGGAAAACCCTGGTGGCCATTACAGAGAATGCAGGTTTAAGGCACTTTCACACTGGCTCCTCTTTTCAGACCTGGAAGCTACATCTAGAGAGACCAACATATACACTCTATACCTGAGACATGATGAAGCTGCCAATGTTAATGAAGACCAACCGTCCTCAGGAGATCAAAACAAACTTCTACTAAGGGGCTCTGCCTACCTCACCTGTGATACCTCACCATATAAACTCACCATATACCTCACCATATAAACCATTTGTCACTGCCACAAATTAACATTTTCCCCAGCAAAGTTTTCCAGCTCCTCCTGGGCACTTACAAACCAGACGTGATTCATAATGTCCCCAATGAGTTCTGGGTCCGTCCCAGGGTCCCAGTTGGAAACCTCCAAGGGGAGGTGCCCAAGAGGTATCCTGATTAGACGCCACCTAAGCTGACTTCTTTCGAGGTGAAGGAGAGGTGGCCGTACTCCCTCTGAATGTCCTAATGTCCCTCTGAATCTCTAAGGCTGAATCCAGCCACTCAATGGGACCAGCAAACCTTATCACCAGTATTCAATGCCAGGAGTCAAGACACCCCAGTCCCCGCCTTTGACCACAGCCCAACCAGCCAGTGCTTGTCCCTGTAAGTGGTAGATCCATCGTGCAGCAGAGCCATGTTGTCTTCTCCTTGTCTTCACAGCCAAGCCCTACAGATCAAGGCCCAGCTGCTAGATATGTGCTGGTGAGCCAGTTTCTTGCATACAATAATTAAAAGGTATATTATTTACATTAAAAAATGTATATTTGGACTGCTTCAGATGGCTCTAAAGGGGGAGCTAAAACAGCTTGTATCAGACCAAGGATGAACTGAGGGGCTGCACTAAGGCCCAGTATAACATAAAGAAAGAATATTTTGAGCTGTGACTCATGCAAAGCTACTCTAGTAGAGTCCAAGAGGGTCAGGCCAGGGTTCAAATCCACCTGAGGCCATTTACTGTGAGTCTTTCCTCTGCTCTCCCTCCCAGCTTTCCTGTCTTCTCTCCTATCTCAATAAAGGCTTAAAAGTCTGGATGAAGGTCGCGGGGGAATGATGGTCTCTTTGTAGTGAACTGTAAATCTGGAGCAGATGATGAGTTTTATTTACTATGGCACAATGCTGCACACACACACACACACACACATCCTCAGTGTGATTACGGGCGCGTCGCTCTAACGGTCACACACACTTCCATGTTACAAACACGCACACACACAGAGAGAAAACAAACGCTGCTGTCTGTACTGATGTGGTGTGTAACTCCTTCATTAATGTCATTGACTCATTTGCATCGTGGCTTTTTGATTTATTGTAATTTTCATGAGTGATTGTGTCCCTGTCTGTAATTGATTGGATGTCTCCTAGCGGGCGCATTGATTCAATTGATTCTGTATAATGACTAATTATGATAATTACATGCGTTCTGATTCATTACTGGTAATATGTTGGGCTGCAGAGATTTACTATTGTTTTGTTTTGCCGTAATTATCGTGGCAGATTATCTTGTGCTGAGGGTTACTGTTGTTATGTAAGAGGAAGAAAACACACTAATGTGTCTCTCTGAGTTGTTCTCAGAAAGTTTGATCTGACCTGGGACTAAAAGAAAGGTCACAGAATCATTAAAATCAACATTTTAATGGGTTAAAGAATGTCTGTTTATTTTTTTGTCTGATGGTGGTGCTTAAGTGTGTTTATCTATGAAAAGTCTTGGAAAAAACTTTGAAATTAGCCCCAAAAAGAGCTGTAGACTATATTAGAGTCTCAAAAGCAAATGCTTTTTACATGATATTACATGATTTACTGATGGCTAAATGTAAATTAAACGGACATTCTTCAACAAACTCTGAGTTTCTCTCTGACTCCTCCTCTCCTGCTGCACCTGAACCGGCTGACTGACACCTCGTTTCATTTCCTCATTCTTAAAGTCGCTGTCAAAGCTCAGAGCAGAGGGAATTAATCTGGAGATGTTTTTACAAACATTGAAATCTTAGTTCGATGTTAGTTCGTTATTTTTTATACTTAACATGATTGTTTTTATAATCAGTTGTCAATGTAAGGACAGAAATAAATCACTGATTTATTATCAGCTCAGAATAAAATCTAGTCTCCATCTTTCTAAATGTGCAGTAATGCAGCTGTCAGACCATCAGCCAGTTTCCCCGCACTGGAAACGTTTACCGTACTGTACTGCAGAAATCACTGTTTAAATAAAACTTACCTGTATAAAGCTTCAGACACTGAACACACTGATCAGTGATCAATCATTTGTTGTGTTGTAATCGGTCACACTGATGGAGAATGTCTGTCACAACAGGATCTTGGAGATGATGTGAATATTTGAGTGAAGATGAGTCTGAAATTATTTTTAGACTCTGAAACTGAACTAAATGTGACTTTTTAAGTGACTGTCCTTGGACAGGTAGAGGGTACAACTGTCAAACTGTCTCCGGGTTGGAGTCCACTTGCACAGCACGATGGATCCAAAATGGATAAGGATCATGGATTCAGATCAGGCCTGGATGCAATTCAGCTCCCAGCTAGTCCCATTTGGGATCCGTTCATAGTGGCTCATTTTGTCCCAATATAATCTGTATTCCTTTTTTCAACATGGCTCATCCTCCCAAAACTGTACTGAAATATCTCAAATCTATCTGACCAACATGTAAACAGCTCTATAAAAGCTCAGACATTTCTTATCACGTTTGCCTTTACTGATAAAACTTTACATTCATTCAAGATTTGGAAAACTGTCCTGCATTTTTAGTTAAATGTGAAACAGTTACAGTGACTGAACTCTCACTCTTAACAGTAACTCAGTAAAACATCTCTGCTGTGGCTGTCAGAGAGCCATCATCTATCAGTAAAGGCTGAAATTAGATCAGATTAGAAATGGTTGAACTGGGGAACATTAAAGCAGAGTTCTTCTGTAAATCTCATTAAGCCTTTTTTTTTAAATCCAGTAATGGCAGAAATAATGAAATCTTCTGTGAAAAATTAGGTTGTTACAGCCCATCAGTACATTAAATGTTTACTGAACAATTATTGGAAAAAAAAATAGTTTTTTATTAATAAAAAAAATGGTATGAGCATGGATCTGCCCTGGAGTCTGTTGCTATCTGGGCAGCTAATCTCAGCGGTCCATCAGTAAACTGTGTCTGATCTGTTTCTCCAGATTTTTATCTTCAGTTTCTGTCTCCTATGTTTTGTCCCTATCAGGTTACAGATTTAAACATCAAATGTAAAATTAAGATTCCAGCTTCTAATGAAAATTCAAGTTGGGTAAATGATGACCACAGACAGCGTCAAAATTATATATTTTATATCAAACTTTTATTCTCTCTATGATGATGACAGAGTGGTCCAAGCTGATTAAAATGACTCTTTTCTTCCCTCCTGTTTTTTAAGATAAACGTCATGGTCCACGCTGACACGCATTCATATTTCTGGGTCCACTGGTTTAAAATGGAGCCTCTGCTCGTTATTTACTCATTGCCATGGTGAATTGTGGTATCGGAGATCCATTGATGATGGCTTTCTTTCTCTACTCATGCACACGCTTAACTCACGGTGAACATACTCAGAGTTGATTTTCTGGAACAGGAAACTCAGAGTTGCTGATCTCAGAGTTAATCAACTCGGAGTTTATGATTAGACTCAGAGTTTGTTGAACCTGCTTCCTGGAATGGGGCTCTGGCTCCAAAGAAACAAGAATGTGAAGGTCGAAAATGCCTGTACAGTCCACAAACCAGTGGGTGACGTGGTGGCTACGTCCAATCATTTCAGATTTTATGATGTATTTTACAATGTAAGAAAAAAGGTTTCTTGGCCAGGATCAGACAGCACCTTCAGACTGCTGAGTTTGGATAAAAGCAGCTTATGTTGTGAAAAATGTGTGTGTATCTCTGTGTGTGCCATAGGTCTTCTGGGTATGGTGGCTCATATGATGTACACCCAGGTGTTCCAGATCACAGTCAGTCTGGGTCCTGAAGACTGGAGGCCTCACAGCTGGGACTACGGATGGTCCTTCTGGTCAGTCCACATTCACCCATACAAAACCACACAACCTCCACTATTAAACCTGCCTAACTTTAGCCTAACATTAAAATAAGTCATTATTAACATTTAATGTCTTACTGTGTAGCATCTTTGTCCACAAAAGCAAGTAAAGTCCTCACTCTGACTGTCTTTAGGAGATTTTTGCCACACAAACCTGCACAAATGCTCCAAAAATGTTGTGAAACTGCTCTTGTTGAAATTCTCCTGGTCATTGCTCAAGGAGAGATGTTTGACATGAAGAATGTAATGTGTCTGACAGATGACAGAGTGCATATTTATCTAAACTTTCAACAAAATGAGACATAAATGTTGACAAACAGACAGACAGACCCATCACTTCTCCTTATAATGACAGTGGCTGGAGGTGTGCAGCAGTCTGTCAGCAGGTGGTATGCAGGTACACAGGGAGCTGCTGTTACTTTGATAATTGTCCTTCCTCTCTGCTGAAAGTTAAAGCTGAGCTGCAGCTGCTGAGTTCAGACAATCCGTTTTGGACTAAGAACAGAGAATCTCCAAGAAGACGTGAATGTCCTTATGAATGTGCCTTATAAAAAACAGTATAAATGATAAAAATCAGCAAACCGTGAACAAATAAAGAAACACAAACATGGACTTTAATGAAACAAGAGTAAAACAGGACAGAAGGAGGGAAACACCTGGAACGAGAATACCTGCTCCTGTTAATAGAAAGATTTTCTGTGTTAGTCATTTAAGTGAATGACTCCCATTTACCACCACGAGGGAGCCATTCAGGATCGTTAAAGTGGAAAGGAGGATTAACCTCTGCTGGAACAGAAGCCCAGAAAGCTCCTTCAGGACGAATGAAATGATGGCGATGGACGTCTGACTCGCATTCACACTTTCTGTTCAAAGCGCCACTGAAACTAATAACCTTAATTTCATTTCGGCCTGAGCGGGTGTTAGACGTCAGAGAAAATGTTTTATATAAAAACGGAAACAACACAAACAAAGCAGCTCTTCATCTGCTGCCAGGAGGTCACTGTCATGGTTTTCTAGCTCTGTGCTTTTATAACTTTCTGTGCTGAAGACACAGCAAAGGCTGAGCCAAAATTTCAAGGGAAACAGCCTCTATGTCTCGTCACGTCATCAGTGTCTCCTTTGTGCTGTCAGACGGAGACACTTTTCATAGTCCATTTGTGGCATCAGGACCAAGCATGACGCCTGAAGTGTCGCCTCTACTGTGTGGATTTTCTTTTTCTTTGCAGTAATCTGAGGCTGTTTGATTAAAAAAAAAATACCAATTATCCATATTGGAGGTCAGAAACAGCACTTTGTTTGGGCTTAACTCCCTACTGGACAACTCTGTGACCCCCACCATGTCCACCTCTGTTTTTTTATTTTTTTATTTTAATTTATGTTTTTCAATTGATTTAGATTTACAAATAAAGAAAAATCCTTTGTGAAAAGACATGTTTTAAAGTTCTGTAACTGCATGATGTTTAAGTTAATGAATAATCGTTAATAAATAATCAAGATTACATAATTAGAGTAGCTTTAATCTCAATCATTCAATTCAATTTAACAAATATGCATTTACTGAACTTAAAAAAAACAAAAACAAAAGGATTTTAACATTGAATTTCCTTTTACTTTATATTCAAATGAAAAATGAATAAATAAATTGAGAAGAAAAGGCTCTTGATTAGAGCTGCTCGCCTCTCGGCTCACCAGTGCTCCTCAGCAAACCATTCAGGAACCGCTGCTCTGATTTATGCAAAACAAGTGCAGGACCCTGTTTTGAATTTTGGATTTAGAGATGGATGCGGCAACCCTGAATTGGCTTAATTTCTACTATTTACCCCCACTGTTCTAGAGATTCATAAAAAAATGCAGCTGAGGCATAATGTGATAAGCAGTGCAAGCTTCCCAGCACTTTTAAAATGTTGTAAACTGGACGCTCAGTTAGGTTTTTAATCCAAACTGGCACACTGGACACCAGAGTAGAGTTAAAGCAAGTTTATTACATAAGAGGTTAGTGCTGTTAGGTTGGTGTAACATGTGGGGAGCTTGTGGATGAGCTGGCTTTGGCTGAGAAGAGTGGATAGTTAGGCAAGAGTGGAGGTATAGTGCAGGGCTGGTAGACCAGATATGCTCTGGAGAGAATCTGGAGAACAGTCCGATAAAAGTAAATTAACACGTTTGGGGGGGGTAGGAAAAAAAACACACCAGAGATAAACTCAGGGAGCCAGCCTGAAAGGCAAAACAATATGGCAGAGATTGAGTAGAAGAGCCAGGGTGTATATGCTGGTGCTTGGTAAATGGTTAAAGCTAAGCCACTGTTTAAGTCCAAAACCTGCAGTTCCTCTAATGGCCACTTGAGGCTGGCTCCAGCAGTGAGTCAGTGGCAACCCCTTGTGAATAAGGGAGCAGCCGAAAGAAGCTTTATTTTACGTATCAGCTACCATTTAGAGATCTTTTAGACTACTAATCAACAAAAAACTATTCAGAGGGTGAACAGGAATTGGTGAATAGTTGAAATTATGTTGGATTCAAATCTTCCTAATAGCCTGAAAATTTTCAACCACATTTAGACGTAAAGGGACATCCTTTTAAAAGCTAAGATTGGCTGACCAGATTTAGTCCTGAAAACGTGGACGTCTGGTGCTCGGTGGGAAAATTCTGTGTGGCAAAAATAAAAACTGCAGTAGCTGAAAAGTGTTAAAGCCTTTTATAGCTTGGGGCTACTACTAACGCAGGTGTAAAAATGATATGTAATCAATCAACCTGCGTCATATTCATCATATCAGAAAAGAAATAAAGAAGCAGTGTCATCGACTGATGTTATGTAATGTATTGTATGTTGTGGTGATTTGTTTTATGGTTCACTCTGGTGCTACCTGATGATTTATTATTGTAATTTCATCTTGTTTATTGGGTTTTTCCTTTGAACAGTTTCTGTGCTTCCTCTGTGAGACAATAATGGTTCAATTATAAACATAATCCTATAAACTGGAAGAAAAAATGATTGATCACAGTGTATATTTTATTATCCAAATTATATCACACTTTGGATTCCTGTTGTCCCAAGATAAAAAAGTGATGGATTTCATCAGTCATTTTGCTTTATTTCTGAGTTTTAACGTTGTTTGCCTTCGTGGTTTTCTTGCTCAGCATGTTTAAGGACCTCTGCTTGGTATTTTCTTGGCGTACAGTATTCAGTTTTCCACACAGGAGCTGTTTGCTCAGACTTATGCACTCCAGAGTCGCCACTCTCTCTATATTAACATTAGAAGGATTAAGGATGAAGAGCTCAGGATATTCATTGGATCTCCAAAGATGTTTCTCTTGGGTAGTTTTATTCTGTAAGGATGAAACCCCTCATTCTCAGAGTAATGCACAGTGTTCGAACCCGGACATTGATGTTAATCCTTGTACCCTCTACCTGTCCAACACTTTGAACAATCCGTCATGGTCCAGGGTTTTGACCCAGCGTTTTGTGCTCAATATTTTCCTTCTGTTCATTATTGTTTAATTCTGCTCAGTTTGTCCTTAGCTCGAGTCATGTTGAGCCTTATATTTTAGTTTATTCTCCCCTCATGTAATTTGTTATTATAGCTCATTGTTTATAGGTTATTCTGTTTTTCAGTTTCTAGCCCGCCTATGATCCCCACGTCTGTCAAATCTTCGTCTCTGTGTTAGGTGCTTCCTGTTTTGTTTTGACAGCCTCTTGTCTCGTGTGTGTTGTATTTTCTTTTGCTTCCCTTGTCTCGTTTTCCCCGATTGGTTTCAGCTGCGTCTCGTCTTCAGTTTTATCAGTCTGCCTTTGAAATCTGCATTTGGGTCTGTAACCTGCATAACATGACACAATCTTAACAAACAGTGGGTGGATGACCATGATGGTTTGTTTGGATAGTCGTTGTCTCCAGAGGTTCAGTCTTTAATTGTTCCTGCAGTGATTTTCTGTCTTGACCCAATATCTAGGTGTACTTAACATTTTTTTGATGCCAGTCCAAGAATTTTGCAGTGACCAGCAGAAGACTGGACCAAATAATTAAGTAAAATCAAGAAAAACTGTCCAGAAGCAGCAGCAAGGATCTCTTCAGAGATAAGCACAGACCACTGGACATGGAATCAGCAACACATCCTTAGTGTAGGGTACCAGTTGTGGCGGTATTTTATGCCTAGAGACAACAGTGTTAAAGATCTCATACTGAAGTCATCGATGCTCTAGTATAGATGAGCTGAAAGCTTTGCTTGTTGGGACACTGCTTAGTTCTATGTCAAGTGGGAGGGATGAGAACTAGTACCTCCAAATCTGAGGCCATGGATCTCAGACGGAAAAGGGTAGAGTCCCCATTCTGGATTGGGAATGAGTTGCTGCCTCAAGTGGAGGAGTTAGTGACTCGGGGTCTTGTTCACAGTCGAGGGTAGGAGATTGACAGACAGATTGGTGCGGCATCAGCAGTGATATGGATGCTTTACCAGTCTGTCGTGGTGAAGAGAGAGCTGAGTGTGAAGCCAAAGCTGTTGATTTACCAGTCGATCTACGTTCCTATCCTCACCTATGGTCACAAGCTGTGGGTGGTGACCGAAAGAATGAGGTCGAGGATATAAACTGCGGAAATGAGCTTCCTCTGAAGGGTAAAGATTGGATGAGGAGCTTGGTCATTTGAAAGGGGCTCAGAGTACAGTTGCTACTCCTCCACATTAAAAAGAGACAGTCGATGTAGTTCAGGCATCTAACCAGGATGCCTCCTGGACACCCCCAGAATGAGGTGTCCAACAGGGAGGAAACTCAAGCGAAGACCCAGGACTTACTGGAGTCATTATATTTCTCGGGTGGTTTGGGAACCCCCAAAAGGAGGTGGTAGGAGACAGAGGTTTGAGCATCTGGGCTTAGACTGCTGCCTCCATGACCTGGATCCAGATAAACAGCAGAAAATGGATGAGTGGTTGTCATGGTCCCCGGGTTCTGTGTTATTGTTTAATGTTATTGAGTTTTGGCTTCTGTTTGGATTTGTTTGTTGTTTTGATGTTTGAAGTTTTTGATTCTTGTAGTTGTTAAATTTTTGGTTCCTGTTTAACTTTGCTTAACTTTAACTTTACTTAATTTTTTATGACTTTCAGTCCTGTGATATGATTGTGTTTAGGTTTCTGGCTCCTTAGTTCTTCCCTGTTTTCCGTCCCCTCTGTTTTGTCCGCCACCCACCTCAGACCCACATAAAAAATTACCTTTTGTGTGTCTGTATACAGTATCTGACTCACTATTTACTACGACCATAAAGAGTGGAGAGTTACCAGAATTAGTCTATAACCAAAATAGAGCAAGAAAAATTAAAATTAGATTTTTCCAATGAGATTTTTATACTTATGGATTTCTTCTCTCTTTCCAACCAGCATGGCGTGGGGTTCCTTCACCTGCTGCATGGCCGCCTCTGTCACCACCCTCAACTCCTACACCAAGACGGTGATTGAGTTCAGACACAAGCGGAAGTTGTTTGAGCAGGGCCTCCGCGAGGAGCAGAATTACCTGGACCAGGAGGCTTTTCACTACTTCCGGGATCGCTCTCTCCAGTCCATCTCCAGCACCGTGGAGGTCTACCCCGGCCACAGTGGCACTAGAGCCGGGCTCATTGTCGGGGGGCCCGGCCCAGGTCCTGGACCAGGTCCAGGTCCCGGTCCGGGACGCGGGAAGATGAGAGCCGCATCAGCCTCAATAGACTTGGGAGAGAACACGGACTCGCTGGGGGAGGAGCAGTGCTGAGTCACAGGAATGAGGGGGTTTTGTGGGTTGGGGGCGTGGCCACATGATGAGCTGATGAGGTGAACCGCACCTTCAGGTCTGGACCTGGTCACCAGTTTTTCCACTGTAACTGAAAGCAGAGGCAGAACCTATTTTCTGTTTGAAGAAGACAGTTAAGAGACTTAACAAGTATACATGGATTAAACAAAGAATAAAAATTTTCTCTCTATGTATGAAGTGAAAATCAATATAAAATGTGAGAAACAGACTGTGGGTGGAAAGTAGGTGTTCTCCTGCCTATTTTGAGGTGCTGTGTGTAGTATTTTAACGTCAATACATCGTCACAATTTTGAAAAATGAAAAATTGTGAAATATGAAATACTTCTGTAGCCAGAAGTGGAAATTACAAAATGATAGTAAATTACAGTGGCCCTCAAGTGCAAAACATATATTTCAGAAAATACATTTTCAATAAGGTTTCCTGTTTTGATTTAATTATGTCAATTCCCACCAAACATTTCAATGTTGAATAACTGTTAGGGGTTACATCTTCGACAGCTCTTGATCATCACCTTCTTGGACGTTCTAGCCAGGAGAAGTTTGTGTACAACAACTGTTTTATATTAACCTTGTAAAATTTGCTTTGGAGGAGAGTAAAAACAACTCCTGAAATGATAATTTATTACAAGGAAAACTCAAACTGGGTTATACCACTGACATCGTTAGGCAGTGAGGTGATGGTTATGACAGTCCAGACGAGGAAGTTCCCAGTGAACCAAATGAGACTGGATTTAGACGTTGTTCTATTGAAAAAACAGGCATCAGTTAATAGAAGTCTGTGAACAAGGATTGAATGTTTTGTGGCTGTCTGTTCAAAACCATTTAGAAACCGCATTAGTTGAGAATCAAATGTCACTGGGTTAAAAATCAGAGCCCAAGTCTCAAACAGGAGATGATGGAGCAGCCCAAGCTTCCAACCAACTTGTCGGCTAACAACCTTTTGAGGCAAAAGTATCCTTCTTGAAGGAGCTGGTCTGAGATAACCAGAGCTTTGGCAAATTGGATTTTGGTGAAGAGGCCAAGGAAGCTACCCCAGATAAATTCAAAGAAAAGGAACCAGTCAAGATTGAACAGAAAGATTGGTTCTTGATCCATGATTTTCCCAAAATGACCAAAAAGTCTGAGCAACTCAACTTTCAGAAGACCCCTGCTGAAAATTCAGATTTTGAGTTACCAACAGCAGATTCAATGTCTTCAGTCCTGGAAGTCATTTCAAAGAACCCTTCCAGCTTCCAGTTAGAAACCGGTCGCCCATGGTTTGCACGGAACATGCCGACTTGTCTGCAAACACTCGCCAGAAACTTTTGGTGCAACCCCCTCTTTGCAACCGATTTCACCTAGCGACTACCAGCAACCTCCAGGAACCACTCACTAACCAGTTAAGAAATACACATTTTCTGGTGGTTGTATCACATCCAATATGGCAGACAACTCTCAAGCAAAGTGCACAAGACGCCACGTGAAAAAAGGAGATCCAGCAGATAGCGAGGTTACATCACTGACATCGGGACAACTTTCGTTGTGGAAATCTTTTTAATCCAAGACTAGATGGTAAGAAACGACTGTTTTTTTTAAACGCAAAACTGTTGCTATGAAATGTAATGACCAACGTTTATTGTTTTTGTTTGTCACTTCCTGTTTCTATACTATTCTCAGCAGTGTCTTTATGTGGATTTTAAACTGAGTTTGAAAGAGAAGAATCATGGGGGAATATTTTTAACAAGGGACAACATGTCGCTTTGAACCTTGAAAGCACTCTGGAAAGAATAAGGACTGAGGACGTGGGGTGGAGCTATGCGAAGTTCATCATGTTAGCCAACAGTTGCATACCCTGTTATGGGACTGTGGGGCTAAAACATAAAAAGCAAAGAATAAACAGTATAAACCTTATTCTTGGCTTGTTCAACAGTAATTATTTAACCACTGTTTATAGCTTATGAAGTCCTAATTCTGAATGTCCTTTGTTAAAATATTCCCTTCCCTTGTGATTCCCATGTTCTCTTCCAAGAAACGTTCCTACCTTCTCCATAAAGTGAAAAATTGTCGTTTTCTTTTTTTTTTGTTGTGTTTTGCACCTCAGGGCCTTCATAGCCAAACAGCAATATCTAACTTTAGCAGACATTAGCCACATATGCTACTTGTCACACCAGACCGAGATAAGGTGTACTCACGTGCCCGAGCACGTTTGTTCCCCAAAGTCCAGTTCATTGGAGTGTGATCGCTGTGTAATAAGGATGGTCATGATTTTTAAATATTCAAGTAGTCATTAAAATATTAAAAAATTCAAATACTTCATGCAACTTTCTTGTCTTAAAATATATATTTTACATTGTTTTTATCAGGGTCTACTAGTAGGTTATGCATAATTTTGGGGTCGTTACACAAAAAAAAAAGTATTACACATTACTTGTTACTTTTTTGAAAAGTAATGCATCATGTTACTTAATTACTCCCCGGAGAAAGTAAATTTGTTACACTACTTGTTACATTACTCTCGCGTTACTTCGTAACATGGCCTGAAATGCATTGTCACATAATTATCAGTTAACAATATAAACCTCAGGCTATAGTCCCACACACTGACACAAATCCCTATCCTAATGAGGACACACATATGATATTTCTTTTAGTGTTTAAATTTGAACACAAAACTGACAACACAAAGCAAAGCTGAAAACCAGTCCAAAGAGATTTCAAAGTGATTACCACAGTGATTCTACTGTGGAAATATGTACAGGTAGAAATGGAGGCTACAATGCTACCAGCCTGACTGCTCATCACAGCTTTTATTACCTGTTGAAGGTCAGACTCTGGCTGCTGGGTCCATATACACTCAGCTTTAACATCACTCAGGGTTCTTTGCTAGCTTTGTGTTAGCTTTGTCTGTGCAGATGTTTACAAAGAGCCGATGTTGTGTTAGCAGTATAATGCAGTTTTTTCTCTCCTGGACGCAGTTTGCACTTTACCATCGCGCTCTTGTCCTTTAATGCAATAAAAATAAAAGTAATGTCCATATCTCCCCTCCTCAAAGTTGTAGACCACTCCACCATTTTCCTCCTCCCTGCACACGAACTGAAATCAGCTGATTGTAGTGCAAATGCACAGGAAGAAAAAGGCACATTTGATGTTTTTTTCTTTCTACCTGCCTGTCATGCAGATAACTGAAGAACCTATGTAACGCAAGTAAAATAATTGTAACTGTAATGTGATTACTAAATTTAGTACAGTAACGCGTTACATTACGGTGTTACAGAAAAATGTCATGTGATTACAGTAATGCTTGACTTTGTAACACGGTACATCCAACACTGGTAATACACTACTATCACGAGAAGAGGCACCTAGAAGGTGATTTCCCACCGCCATAAAATAACAAAAAAATGTCAATTCCATTGACAGCATGAAACATGGACGTAGCTTCTGGGTCGGAAAAATGAAGGCAATGCACAAGTGTCTTAAATCTGCATTCTATCTGAAGACCACCAGATGGCGATAGCTGTCACTTGTTTTGGGTCATATGAAAAAAAATTAAACCTATTTTGTAAATCTTGGTCATACTGTATTTCAAAATGGAGGATTATTTGTGGTATGCTTCAGAAACAAATGGATGACGTCACCGTAACTACATCGATCTTTTATATGTGAATATGTTGCTGCATGGTTTGGATTACTCGCTATGAAAAAACACTTTGTGCTGTAAAATCTTAGTCCTGTAAAATCTTAGTCCTAAAGGTTAACAGATACTGCACACTGGTAAACTATTAAATTTTAGTTTAACTGACTAAACACTAATGTTCTTGCTAGTCGGCGCCAGAAATACTAAACATCTGGTCAACTACTTGTGTATAGTTAGTACTCAGGCCTGGAATGGCAATACCACAACATCAATGACATAGTAGCTCATCTGGCATACAATCAACAAATGACAAATGTGACCTTGACCTTGAGCACAATTAAGTGATCATTGTGTGCAAGTTTCACTAAAATCTGACCAATACTCTGGGAGGAGTGTGGACAGATGGATAACGGATATCTCACCATAGCATAAGGTCATCAATCCTTCGGCCAGATGAGCTAAAAACACATTTGGGCTCATGCGACCCAAAGATTTAGCAACAACAACCAAGGATGAAGAAGAGGTGGAGAACACATAGCCACAATAGGCAGCTAAAATGGGACATGTTTAGTGTTTAGAAATAAAGCAACATTCAAGGAAAAAAGTATAATTTCTGTCTATAATTCATACACTAGTTTCAAAGTCGTGCTGATGTCATAAAAACGGGACAACTCATGTCCATGGAGAGGAACAAATAGACTGATTCTTTGTGAGTATTTCACATTTTGCCATGAGACTGGGTTGAATTTCAGGAAGCTACTAGATCCAAATTTTGGCTAAAGACATGAGGAAGACTCAGAGCAATGGTGTCATCACTTATGAGGTGAGTTTATAAGGTGTTGGTGGTGTGCTGTGTTTTGGTACTCAGGAGGAGATCCATAGCACAACCTCAAATTTAGCTTTAAAGGGGACCTATTCTGCTTTTCCTTATTTCCTGTCATATTCTCTCCTGTTCCAATGGTGGATGTTCATATTAAATATGGACAAAGTTTCAAAAAATAAAGTCAGTCTATGTACAAGAGCCAATAGCTCAGGCTTCAGATTGCTCTAAACACTCAGTTTCATACAGTTTTTTTTTTTTTTTTCTATTTCTGGGCCTGAATGATGTCATAGAGAGGGGATGTCTCTAATATGGTCATTTCAGACATGAAAGCCCCACCCACCTGCTGTTCAAACCTTCTTTTTTTTGGTTTAAAGGCTTCTTTCAGACAGAAGATGAACTGAGGGGCCCACGATAAGACCAATAGGGATTATTCTGAGCTGTGAATCATGCAAAGCTACTCTAGTAGGGTCCAAGAATAAAAATATGGAGCTGGAAATAGGCAATTCCTGGGTTAAAAAAATGAAAACTCATGAAATGACATCATCTAACCCACATTTTTTTGGCCCAGCAGTGAACATGCCTGCAGTAGACATGCTATCAGATTAGCACACTAGCCCTGTATTTCATGTGACCCTTGACTTTCCAGGTCAAATCAGTCCCTGGAGAATCTCCCAGGCGAGGAAGGCTGCCAGCCAGTCAAACATACTCCAAAACATGCTTCTTTTTGAGCCCTGGCAGGTTCCAACTAAAGTCTTCTGCAGAAAAATGCAGCAACATTTAGAGAGAGAGACACACAGAGACTGTGGGAAAGCAAGAAAAGTCTGCGTCAGGACAGGAAGCCACAGAGATTATTATTATTTTTGGCCTGAGTCAGATTAATATGAAATACAACACGTTGCACTTTTTAACAGGTTGTGTCCAGGCCACGTCCTGTTTATGATGCTGACTGTGGAGCTGGTGTTAAAACTACATCTCTGTTCATTTTTAAACCACTCAGTTTCAGGCAGTTTTTTACTTGAGAGCTGAGGGTTCGGTCCACCCAGTCTTTTCTTCCATTTCTCTACCTCCAACAAGCAGCAACTTCCAGTACTGAAAAATGAAGCCAATTAAGAAGTGCCAAAAGCTGCAGTTCCTCTAATGAACACTAGAGGCTCCAGCATTGAGTAGTCCTCATAGACTCCCATGGTAAAATGTCCAACTTCACAGCAGAAATAAACAAGTAGAGCAGCTTTTTGGCTGATAATTTAGCACTCCACTGTTCATCTGATCCAAATGTGGTGAACTTCTGGTTCCAAAAAAGATGGTTTAGTTCACTTGTTGTTTAGTTTACTGCCTTGAATGCAGTTTAGTGCAAACGTATTATTTTTTACAAATTTGTTATTGCAAATAATTGCTCATTTAAATATTTCAATTCAATTCAATTCAATTCAATTTTATTTGTACAGCGCCAAATCACAACAACAGTCGCCTCAAGGCGCTAAAATATTTACATGTTAAATTTCAAGATGAGATGTTTCGTGGCTATCTACCAGTTAAAATTTAAAACCTGTTCACCTGCAACATCTCAGTGTACACATTGAAATCTTATTCAGCCTCAGAGTGATTCTTTTCTGAAGCATTCAAATATTTGGTGTCTGGGTCAAAAAAAAAATTAGCTAATGCTCGCAATGAACTTGCAATCTCATTGCCTTTGAAATTGTTGTTTCCAAGATGGGGACCAGGTCTGCGACCACTTGCAGTCAGTAGCCATCTTCAAAGTGACTTTGGTGCGTCCAGATGGCAATAAAACGGCAATAAAACGGAGTCAGTCTGCGATTGAATGGGGACAATTACATGCAATCTGTAAGTGAATAACTGTAAATAACTCTGATAAATCTGTGAAAATTGTAAATCTGTTGCCGTCTACATACACAGAAATTCACTTTAACTACTTACATTCAGAGTCCAGCCGGAACTTCACAGATCTGAAACAGAAATTCAGAAATTCCTCCATAACTAGAAACGTAGTTGCTGCAGGACAGTGATTTAACTGCAAAATGACATAGGCACTCAGCAGCTTTATATATAACCAGGATACAACCAGTTAGCAAGCAGCTGAGTCGAGTCTCCTATTGCAAAGAGACGCGTTGCAGACGAGTTGTGCTCATCGGCGCAGACTGACTCAGATTGACTGAAACTTGTTGTCTGCGTTTATAAATTAGACGTCAGTTTTTTGCAAACCTTCACCAATTTGTCAGAGTGATTGCAGTCAGTCTGAGTTGAACTGTGACTGTTTGGAGACAGGTTGCCTCCCACCAGGTGACCTGTGTAATTGCCTTGCGATCAAAAGCGAATGCCCAGAGGCTGAGGGTGTGGCATGCTCAACCTCTGGGCGACCAGTTGGTCTTGCAATCTGTCTCCATCAGCAAAAAAATTAAATGCAATCACTGGACAACCACCGATTTTTCCTAGTTGCATGGAGGTTGCCGTCTTTTTTTTTTTACCCTATTCTGAGCCATAAAATATGTGCCACACATAAAAAATGCCAATAAAAAACTGGAGAGACCAAGAATGACGACTGAATAGTTTTTGGAGGCTTGTGTCTGTGAGATAAAGCACTGCACGTTAAAAAGACATTTAGGTGTATAAATAACAGAACTTCACAATAACCACATTTAGCTGATGGTAACATGCTGTGTTTCCAGTATCTGCCAGTTTAAGTTTCCTCATCTGCTTCTTTCAGTATGCGTCTGACTGCGAAGTTAACAATCTTACTCTGTGTGTCTCCATTTAACTAGCTTTAACTTACTCAGCCAATCTTCCCTCTCTGCATATCTGCCGGCCATCACGCTTCATAGAGTACATTCATCACATCAGATGTTATGGATCAAAGCGAGTCTAATCAACACGTCTGTAAGATATTGGAGGGAGAGAAATCCATAAATGCAGGTCAGCATGGCAGAACAAATCAAAACAGTTCAGGTAATAATGCTAATTAGTTTTTAAAATTGGAACTCATGATTTCATGCACTCAGATTAGTAAATTTGCCCTCATATTATTTAATATGCTCCCCTGAATTAATCATTAGAGTGCACAGGAGCAGTCTGCTATTCTATTCTGTGTAAAGAAATGTAAACTGACTCAACAGTTGAAGGTCTGAAATCCAGATCTTAATGTCTCAGTCCATGTATTATACATGGACATAAAAATGATCCAGATAAGACAAATTCATATATATTATTTCCAGATTATATTTAATATAAGGTGTTTAATTCTTAATTAAAAACGGAGTTAAATCCATAAATACATTTAAATAAATACACTCAGATTATCATTTTTTAAATTTTTTTAACCAACACATCAGAGGGCTCATGACCTTCCGCAAACCACCCGTTTTCAGTCAGGCAGCTTTGGAAGTTGTGTTTGGATTATGTCGGCCCCAAAATCTTAGCCAAAACAATCCTCGCCGTTTCCAATCCACTGCACCTTACATAACACACACACACAGAGTATCTTCAGGCAGAGCTGCACCGTTAGCTGCTTTTCTGTCCATCTTCAGCTCCTAAAAAAACATCTATTTAGATGAATAGTAGGTTATTTGTATTTTTGTCTGTTTTCTCCCATTTTGGTTGAATCATTTCATTACATTCTTACATAAAAGATGTTGTTAAAATGCAAAGCTTGTATATAGAAGATGGATACAGTCACTGTGATGTCATCCTTTGATACTTGGACTCTGAGTTTTAAAGCGTCATTGTTAGTGTTTTGGCTGGTTTCATGGAGCTGTATATGGATGAGAGCTAAATTATCAGGTAACAGCAGCTATCTTAGGTAGCGAGCTGCATACATGAACTGTACAGGTGCAACAGTCACAGAGTCGTGCTAATCAGTGCTAAGTAACAGATATAAACAATACAAAAGATGGGCGTGGCTTCTGGGTCTGAAAAGTGAAACCAACAAGGAAACACCTTAAACCTGCATTCTTTTTAATGGCCACCAGGGGGCGATACCTGTGGCTACAGAGAGACCTCTGGTCCTATAGAAGTCTACAGGGAAAGGTCCCTTGCTTCTGTTTCTCTGTAACCGCAGTAAACACCTTCCTGATGACTTCATGGGCTGAATTGCTGGTCTTAGGTCATATTGAATAAAACATGAAATTCCATCCATCCATTTTCTTCCGCTTATCCAAATCAAAGCTGCGGGGGGAGCTGGAGCCTATCCCAGCTGTCATAGGGTGAGAGGCGGGGTACACCCTGGACAGGTTGCCAGTCTGTCGCAGGGCTAACACAGAGAGACAGACAACCATTCACATTCATACCTATGGCCAATTTAGAATCACCAGCTAACCAGCTAAGACATGCATGTCTTTGGACTGTGGGAGAAAGCCGGAGTGCCCAGAGAGAACCCACGCAAACACGGGGAGGCCCCGGCCATATGGTGGATTCAAACCCAGGACCTTCTTGCTGTGAGGCGATGGTGCTAACCACCACGCCACTGTGTTGCCCAACGTGAAATTAATTTTGTAATTTATTGTCATTATTAAAATCTGAAAGGAGGATTATACAGGATGTGCTGATTGGCTAACGACTTCTGACTGACAAGTCGTTGAGTGTGCGGTTTAACAGTCAGATCCACCCCTCACTCGTCACATCCGGTTTCAAAGCACCAAGATGGCGATGACGTACACTCTCAGTTTAAGGCCTCAAAACGGGACTTCACTAACCAGTTGGTGAAGTCACTGTGGTACGTCCATCTTATATACTCTCTATGGTAACAGACTAATAAAACCAGAACATGAGTGATGTAGTAGCTCATCCGGCTCACGACCCATCACAGTTTACAGGTTATTGCCCGTAAAACAGTAAATGTGACTTTGACCCGGAGCACAATAAAATCTGACCAATACTCTAGCAGGAGTAGGCATTCAAAGACAGCAGACTTGCAGGGTGTTAAACCAAAACAAAGCTGAACGATGCCAAAAATCTTCATCAAGCTTTTATTCATTAGGCTTGTCACTGTAAGCATGCCCTCTCACATCACATTTAGTCATTTGAACCAATCGCCAATATAAAATAATTAATCTGTGCATCTTAAAACATGAGATATTTGCATATTTGAGGAGAAAAAAACTTTAATTTCACTTCACAGCACCTCCATTGGTGATGATGCATGGTGCACTCGTGCAGCCTCCAAATGATGACATAAACCTCTTGTTTGGCACTAAATGAGGTACAGCACAGTCTCAGTCCTTGGAGAATACCGTACATTAGACTCATATTTCCGTTCTGCCCCTGGGCCTAATGGGGCTTGATGACAGTAATGCTTCATCTCGAGGAGGACCTGCATTTTTAAGCGCGTACAAACAAGCCGACTGTGTGACCTTCTCTGTTAATGACAACACAGCATTAAACAAAAGCTTTTAAACACTGCACCAAGGTTGTATATATATCAGTGGGTGTTGTTTTCAGTGTAACTGGCGTGAGTAATACAAATAAATTAGCTGCAGATGAAGTGGAAGTAGGTTATTTGTTATTTGTTTCCATCAGAAACAAGGAGGATTTATAATGAGACAATTTATTTCCAGTGAGGTCTACCCCGGTGATCGATGCCCTGTATTCTCTTGAACTTATTCGGCCTGAGCTCGCCTTTTCTCTGGGATTTCCAGGGAGTGATCAATACCCTTCTTATTGACAGTGACTTTGTCTGTGAGGTCACTCAGTGGATCTGTGTGTGTTTCGACCTCAAGCTGCTGGATTCAGACTCATCTTTCACAGCAAACTGATTAGACAGCATGTCTTCTTGGATTTCAGAGTTCAGTTCAGTTCACTTGCCCATCCCTTCCTGTGACATGAGTCAAGAAACCAAGGTCTACTCCATGTTTTCGCTGTGGTAAACACAGTGGCTGCAGCTGCAGCTACCTCCGTTTGAGTTTGAGATCAAAACACGACAAAGAGACAGAAGAAGATGCTGGCTTTTAAAGTTTCTGTTCAATGCTATTCTATGACACTGTGCTATAATGCATTCTGACTATTGCTGTGTTTAAATTTGCATACCGTTGCATTATTTATTTCTGCATTATGTGGATGTTGTACTAATAACAGTTAAAAAGCTGAATGAACAACTCTGTCCATTTGTTGTCCTCAGTGGTTGTCATCTTGGCCACAAAGTGCAAAGGGAAGGACCACCAAACAATTTTCAGCCAGTAAAAGGAGGATATGTCATGAGTACACATCATGAGGCATCAGGCATTGCAGGTAAAACCACACATTACGTACAGCATGGCCAGAGGCATTACAAGTTTCAAGCGTTCATCAATGTGCACGTTAACACACTTTAGATTTTTTTAATAATTAATCTGTTAAATACTTCAAAGACTAAATATATATTTGAGTGTGATACTAATTTCATAAAGACATTTTACTTTATGCTCTGGTAGGAACAGGTTCAGACATGATAACTCTATTAATACTGGGAAATTACCTCAATAATTTAAGCAAAGTATTATAACGCCAACCTTTAAGTCTGGAGAACCCCACCTGGTGTGTACAGTACCAGAGTGTGTCCAGACCTTTGACTGGTATTGTAACCATGGACCTATTTCAATTCTTCCTACTTAGGCTTTTGAAAAGATAGCAGCAGATCAATCACTTTTCCTTAAAGAAAAAAGCTTCTTCACCTCAAACTATTTGGATTTCAACCAAGTTAACTTACAGAAATTATAAAAAAAAAAGATCACTAGATGGTGGTAAAAGTAATAGGTGGAGTATTTTTAGACCTGAAAAAAGCCTTTAATATTGTAACTCATGAGATGCTGATATGTAAACATAAAAAGCTAAGCTTTCCCAAACTAGCATGTATATGTAGGTGTTTTAAATCATACTTGAAATCCTGAGAGCAATGTGACAAAGTTAGCAGCATAATGAACTTAAGTTGAATATTCAGTTTTTTTTAGCTCAGTTTTTGGTCTCCACCAACTTCTGTGGGAAATATGTGGCTCTTTAGTTGCTAAATCCTCCAACTGTTTATTAACATATCTCTAATTATGTTCAGCAGGTAGGTTAACGGGGCTTTTTAGAGCTTTCTGTGAAAACTGCTGCAGCTGAAAACGAAGATATGAGCAGTGAATAACTCAGGTGATAATTCTTTGTAGGTTCATTGTTATTAGCCGCCCCTGTCAGGCTATACACTGTTTGTGTTCAATATTATGGCCACTTTATGTTTAAGTAGTTGGTTAAAGTTATTTGACTTGGTTAAGTCTTGACTGGGCAGAGATAAAAACTGAGGTAATATTTTCTTCCACATTTAGTCGAGCAGTTCTTTCTAGTAACTTTTGAGCCACACCAGCAGCATTTTACAATCTTTCTCTTCCCTCGGAAGGTACAGTGAGGCCGCTCGATCAAACATCCCCGAGCAGTGAAGCAGTTTAATGCAGCTTTGAGACGATTCGGGTGAATCTCAAAAGACATCTCAAAGTCAGAGAGCAGACAGGGAGCAGGTTCTTTAAAAGTGGGACTTTTTTTTTTATTGTTATACAAGATTGCTCCTGCTACTTATCAGCTGTAAAACATCCCACTGGTAACTTTTAGTGGAAAGGAGGCAGTTGTGTGTCACCTCATTTTCAACTCAAACTCAGGGATGTGGCTTTGGAAAGCTTATGTGTTGCTGTGATTTGTCTCTCTACAGTTTACTGACCATGAGTGTTTTTTTTTTTTAATTCATACTTTGTTCTTGTGTTACACAACAGGGCATCAAAGATAGATCCATAAACATCATCAGTGCTCCATCTGAGCAAATAAAGCACTTCAGTGTCATTGTGTGCAGGTTTGTTCTCGTATCATACAGCAAATGCTTTATGGCTGTTCTGAACATCTACTTGGCAATTATATTTATTAAAAATAAACACTTCAAGCTATTTTTTCTCCCCTGGCCACATCTGCTCATCAAACCAGAGACGACAACAACAAAAAAACTAAAAACTGGACTCTAGAGAGCGTGTCACATGTCAACAGTGTGTTAACAAAAAGTGTCTATTACAACATCCAGTAGATACAGAATAACATTAGAGTCATCTGATGACTGCAAGTCCAATATTCTCCCTCCTTCTCAGAAAATATCTGCCACTTTAGCTACTAGATGTTACACTTTTGGGGTACAGTGATGTTAAATTTCTTATCAAGGCAAAGCGGTTTGATGCTGTAATCTCTGATAGATGCCTACACTGTAGTCTCGACCTATGAAATTACTACATCTTACATCACTTTGTGACGTGATGTGCTGTGTGGATATCAGCGCGTGTGGGGTGATGAGTCTGTAGATCAAAATCTGTGATGGTTTCTGTTCCTCTTACTTAGTTTTCCTCTTCCTTTGTGTTTCCGTGTTTTCCCAGTCTTTCTTTTAATGTTTGTGTATACATATACTTTGCTTCTGTTTCAGTTACTTTTGGTTTAATTTTGAAGGTTTTTCTCATGTGGCTTTCTATTT
Source organism: Paratilapia polleni (assembly GCA_015106735.1). Taxonomy (NCBI): domain Eukaryota; kingdom Metazoa; phylum Chordata; class Actinopteri; order Cichliformes; family Cichlidae; genus Paratilapia; species Paratilapia polleni. Next base: position 27,964 of record VUQI01028177.1, read on the forward strand.
GTTTACTTCCTTCCTTTGCTCTGTTCCCACCGAGATGATTATCTGGTTGAGTTCACCGGTGCCTTGTTATCCTTCTCTGTGGTGTGTATTTAGTCTGTGTTTGTGGTGAAGAAACACTGAAGTATTATTTGAAGTATTTAGATGAATTTCTCATGCTTCATCATATCTGAGTTGACGCAGGGAAAAGGAAATTCTTGCTGTGACATTAACCAATAAATCACCCCCTTTCAGAGCCAGATTAATCTACTGAACTCACATCAAAGATACTGACTGTTACACACACATAAAAACACAGCACCAGCCATTCATTTTAATCACAGCTCCATTGTTGAAGTGACAGTTTGGGAATGAAGCATTTGTTTCTTCCTTATTATTTTCTGCATGCCTCTCTGAGTGGTGAAGACGTCAGAAACAGGTGATTGCACTGATCAGTATTGATTACACCACACTATTGATTATAGGAACACCTGCTGGTTTCACAGACTTCTTATTTCTACAAGCACGCCTCTCACTAACAGCTACATTTGCTGCATTCATGCAACACGCTGGGTAAATGAGACCAAATGTTTTTCTGGGAGTAAAGCTGTAGAGTTTAAAAATCTTAATTAGCCCATTTAGCTGATCAGCTGAATCAAACAACCATTTAAGATAACAGCTTTCTTACTGAGCAGCACTTTCTTACTGAGTAAGAAGAGGATATACCCAGCAAAATAGTAGTTTCATATATTTCCTTTTACCTAGAAGGCACATACTAAGAGATAGTAAGTCTCCAGCAAATAAAATGCTTCCAGCTTTCAGACGTTTTTAATAAAAAATTGAGTAAATGTTGAAGGGTTAAATATTTGGAGCAGACTGTGTGTGGAGATCCATGATTTTATCAGTGTATTTGCTGGGTTGTATATTACCGGATGTTTCCCTCTCAGTAATAGAAGCTGGGCAGCCATGTCGTCAGCAGTTTATTTAATCTTTAGGGTATTTTTTTTTTTTCTACCAACTAGCAGATAATGCTGCTATCAAAAATGCCTAGATCTTACACTAAATTTAAGGTTTGGACCCTTTTTAGACTGCGTACTGACAGGGAAAAGCTGGTTCCAGGATTTTCATGTATCATGAAGTCTGGTTATCCTGGACATTTAATTAATCCAAGACACTGATAATATTTGCCTTCTCCATGCTTTTTATATGATGAGTAAAACTGTTGTGAAAAATATCTCCTGTCAAGTCATCAGGGCTACAACAAGGTAGCAAAAAGTGCTTCAAGACAAAACATGAAAATACAAAGTGGTTTGAAAAAAAAAACTTACAAAAATATTGCAATTAAAGTTGTATAAAGTGCATTTTACTTAATAAATTAGGTGCGGCTCTTTTACTTTGGTGTACTACGCTATATTAAATTTATCTGACTGCTGAGTGACATTAGCAAGCTAGCTAACGTTAGACAGCTAGCTATAACTTATCTACACAGCATGGCCTACATGTGGTCTACATGTCCCTGCCTCTGCTAAATTAATTTTCAGAGTTCCCTACAAACGCGAGTTGTGCAACTTCTTTCGAATCGTTAAATTGCAGCTACGCACCGGGCTGCTGTCTGCGACATCCTGCAGTTATGAACGATGTCTCTGAAGAAGTTACACTCATGGTTTTTGGCTTTTTTCCAAGTGATGGTCCACTTGCTGTGATGGGCTGATAGAGAGGAGCATCCACACTCTTGAGTGGTAAAGATCATCCCTGAATCTGACCGTCATTCCTGCAGAACGCAGAAAAGGTCCTTCAAAGCAGACTGTTTTATTAGTCTGACATGTGCGATGTTGTGTTTCACAGGTAGCGCAGGCTCAGGAGTCCAGGTAAGTAGTTCCAAGCAGAGAAGTGTTTCTCTGTTGCAGGCAATGACCAGTTTGAGAGCCAGGAGAGTTGTTACAGGTGGAGGAACGTCTTTCTTCTTTGTGAGTGATTCGCAGGCTTCTAGGAGCGATCGAGTCATCTTTTAAATGAGGCGTCTCACCAGAGCAGACGAGAGAACAGGATTAGAAATGGCAACAAACAGGCACAAAGAGTGAAGCATCAAAAAAAAGGCCTGATTACCACCACAAAGGCATTAACAGTCCGGCAGAGAGTTGGAGGTCAAGCTGGTCCTTAAATACTGTGATTGATGAATGAGGGGCAACAGGTGTGACGGCTGGAGCCCGGGAAAAAGAAGGGCTCCACCCGCAGGCGGAGCAAGTACAGAGCCAGCCCAAAAACATTCCCCTCTGTTTTTTGTTTTTTTTTCACAAATCACACCCTGTATACAGTATATACACTGGTCTCTTAGTTGTACAGCATATATAACATACAATATGTGTATAGGAATGGTGCAGGAGTGCCTTGTGTATGTCTCGTCACTGTTTTGGCCGATGCTAAGCACTGTAGTTCACTTTAGGCCACAGGTGTTGCCACAGGTGTAGCTATAACATATAGTTACACCAGCAACAACAGTTTAATCTTCAGTAGGAGCCTGAAATGGTAGGGAAGTCAGAAAGTACTGAGATGGACTACCATGTGTTTGTTTGCATCATTTCATGGGATTTGATGTATGAAATAAGAGCCTCTTTCTTTAAATAATTAATATGTGAGTGTTAACTATTTATGGGAAATGTGTTTAAAGAAAGGAAAAGGACAACAGAGAATAAAACATCATTGATTCAGAGCATCAGAAAACATTTACAAAAAAGTTTAACATTTCATTCATCCGCAAATACTGTTTACAGCATTTAAGAATTTATGAAACCTTCATGTATTTTTAAAGCACTTCATGCAGAGCGAGTCTGACAGAGAAGAAGTTGGATTTTCAGCAACACTTTACCAGCATCGTGCTTCATCAGATCAGCTCCTGGAGTCTCCTGGCTCCGTGTGAAATGTCAGTTAAATATCATGAACATCAGTTTCCACTGACCGGAATACTCCCTCAGAGAGCTGTGTCTCATAAGAGTGGTGATGGAGCACATGCAGTAAACTGAGCGGGCCACAGCTGGCGGGTAGATATTACAGCGATCTGTTACCAGCCATGAGAGAGGAGAGGCTGCCGAGCTGAGATATCACCCACCGGCACAGCCACAGAGCTGCAGGGTGTGATGATGAATTATTTTGTTGAAAGCAGTCTGAGCAAACAAATAATCATTGGAGGGATTGTAGTAGGGAAATAAACTGCTTAATTTCAGCTGATTTGATTGCATCATGTTTGCCTTCTATAGGTAGCACCTCAGGCTGCGCTGCATCAAGGTAAGTCCACAAATGAGCTTTTACCGACATCTTATGGCCAATTGCCCTCATTGCACCAACCTACAAAATCATCTTAAAACTGGCCGCTGCTGAAATCCTTTTGATTCATGGATTCAATTTGATCTCAAGTAAAAGCACTGCAGAAAAATGCTTCCAAATACACTGCTCAAAAAATTAAAGGAACACTCTGAAAACACATCAGATCTCAATGGGGGAAAACAAAAATCATGCTGGATATCTATACTACAATAGTCAGAAAACCCCAACAGTCTTCCCTACGAGCAAGCACTTGACAACAGTGAGAAGGAAAAACTCCCTTTGAACAGGAAGAAAACTCCAGCAGAACCAGGCTCAGGGAGGGGCAGCCATCTGCCGCGACCGGTTGGTTGGGGTTGAGGGGAAACAGAAGAAAGCAGAGGGAGACAGGACAAAAGACACACTATGGGAGAGAGACAGAGTTTAATAATAACTAATGATTAAATGCAAGTGGTGTATAAACACATGGAGAGTGAAATGAAGTGAGGAAGAGGAAACACTCAGTGCATCATGGGAAGCTCCCAGCAGCCTAGGCCTATTGCAGCTTAACTAATGGATATTTCAGGGTCACCTGATCCAGCCCTAACTATAAACTCTATCAAAAAGGAAAGTTTTAAGCTTAATCTTAAAAGTAGAGAGGGTGTCTGTCTCCTGAATCCAAACCGGGAGCTGGTTCCACAGGAGAGGGGCCTGAAAGCTGAAGGCTCTGCCTCCCATTCTACTTTTAAATACCCTAGGAACCACAAGTAAGCCTGCAGTCTGAGAGCGAAGTGCTCTATTGGGATAGTATGGTACTATGAGGTCTTTAAGATATGATGGGGCCTGATTTTTCAAGACTTTGTAAGTGAGGAGAAGGATTTTATATTCGATTCTGGATTTAACTGGTAGCCAATGAAGAGAAGCTAATATGGGAGAAATATGGTCTCTCTTTCTAGTCCCTGTCAGTACTCTCACTGCAGCATTCTGGATTAATTGAAGGCTTTTCAGGGAGCTTTTAGAACAACCTGATAATAATGAATTACAATAGTCCAGCCTAG
>VUQI01028178.1:0-22477 GCA_015106735.1 Paratilapia polleni
ACTTTGCGACCTGTCTCCGACATCCCCCGTTATATGGAACTTGGCCGTCAATTTGGAGATGGTACTAAGGCTCACAAATAACGCTGAAACTTGATTTTGCGGAACACCAGCTTGAAGTTGCCCTATGGCACGGGCCCTATCCAGATCAGTCAAATGTGGCATGCTTGGAGCAGACACCAACTGACCGCTGTAGCAGGGTCCATGCTCACAGGTGCTGCTAATCAGGTGCCAATCAGGTACCTGATTGTCAGCACCTGGGGTACCAGAAGCTCAAAACAAGAGTCAATAGCAGAATAAGCTGTTTGGCATTGGCAGAGAAGATTTGGCAAGTTCTTCATGGGCCCAACCCAAATACTCAACTCTGCTGCTCAACCCAAAAATGCATTTTCCTTACAAATGTGGCACCATTTAAAGGGAAATAAACAGGCTTTCCAACGGTATGAGATTTATTGCCAAGAAGCATTATTACAACAAAGAAATAATCGACCAAACACAAATTTCCTTACTTTTTGTGCTAAGTTTATTTACAATCTTTTATTCAATTTGTAGTACGTTAATATAGACTGGTAAGAGGGCTCATGAGTCAGCTGTAGTACATGTGTTTGTTCTCCAATTTAATGTGAATAACACATAAGTGGCTTTGATAACTGTTACTTCAAGGAAGTTTTGAATTCCTTCTGATCTATAGAATATTTGGTGAATTTTTTTCCCCAGTCACTTATAATATACTGCCAGTTACAAAAAAAACCCCATCTGAGAATACTGTGGAAAAGGGAAATACTTGATGCATTAAGTGCTCATTACTCATTTTAAGAGGCTGATCTTCCACAGTATAGCCACATTTGAGAGCACAGCTACAGCTGCTCTACCTAGCTGTGACAGGTGAGGCTGTGGCTGTGTGTGGTTTTTGTTCAGACCTCGGCTGCTGCTGTGGTTCAGTCTACAGTGGTACTCTATAAATATGTCCAGCTGCTACAATTAGCTACTAAACTGTCACTGTTACCCCCGTTAAAAACTAATGTGTCGCAGCCAAAATAATAACTGAAGCACAGTCGCCATGACAGCTGTGTCATCCCTAAGCTGCAACCGTAATCAGAGCTAGTCTGTCTCAGCAGCAGTAAGTGAGAGAAATGATGAACGAGCTCCATTTATCTTTCTAAATGTAACGCTTTAGGCTTCTGCCCATACAAAAACAGCTGCGGGTGCAGAGACTCTCGCTGTAGTCACGACCAACAGAGGTTCACCTTTCTCGGGTCAGATTAAATCATTATTGGGGAGTACTGCAACATATTAAAAGGTGATGTGAGAATACAAAAAATACAGTGACTTTCAAGGGCTTTGTACTTTGTTGATAATGCAGACGTGACATGTAGTTACATTTTTGAGCTGCTTGTCAGTCATAACCTCTTAACTAGAGGTCCAACACAACACTACTACCTGTATTGTTTAAGGATAAAATTTGTCACATTTGCGTCTGTATTTGGATTCAAATGGACAGTGGGTAGGATGACCATCGCATTGACACTGCTGTCTTGGTTTGATTTTTTTGACACAAGGGACATCCTTACCTCTGACAACCACATCAGTGGCAATAGAAACACTGTCCACCTTGGTCTGAACAGCACAGGTGTACTTCCCAGCATGCCTCAGTTGAATGTTTCGGATCATAATGTCACCAGCTGATCCCTGTTGGTGCAGAGGTCAGGTGGGGGAAAAAAAAAAGAATAAATAACACAGCAGTAAAACAGCAAAATTTTAAAGCTGCAAAATGCAGTAAAAGAACTTCAAAACAAGTACAATGTCACATGATTTATTTTGGCATTCAATTCATTACATTATGGAGGAAAAAGGTACAACACGAGTCCAGGGACACGCCAAATGACTGAGTGCTGCTTTTCATGATCATTTATGAGGACAGATCTTTGTGAGGTATTAAAAAGCTTCTTTCAGCTCCATCCCTTTTATTCTCTCTGATTCCATTTACTCTGCAGACAACCACTCAATGCCAAATGCATTATTAGCTTTGAACTTTAAAGTTGGAGCTAATGTTAAGTTGATGTCTTATCTATGAAAGTAGGGAGCTGTGAAACAGGATGAGAGTCAGTAACTGCTTTGATGTATAATCAGGGACATTTTATAGAGATAAAAATTCAGTTGCTCCAAGTCATTCACTCTTTGATACTTTCCGTCATTATTAAAATAACATAACCAGGGATATAATGGGTCACTGATCTCTCACTATGCCAAATTTTACAGTGAGATAACCTTGCTTATAACATCAAGTGAGACTATTAGAAAAATCCTACAAAAAACTTTAATCATCTATTGTGTGCCTTTTAGACATAGACTACAAGGTTAATATAATTCCTCTCTATAGCACTTCAAATCTAGATCTACTACAGGTACTTCATATTAGAGTATAAGTACAATATCTGGATATGTATACACAGATTTTGTAGGTTCTGGAAGGGTTCTGGTTTCAGCAGCCTTCAGCTTTTATTTGATTTTTGAAAAAAAACTATCTTTAATCCTGCAGTGACCAGCAAATAGAAATGGAAGTACGGGCTCAGATATTCAGAATTACATCAGCAGCTCCACAAATTCTGTCCCAGCAGGAAAAAAAAAACCCAAACAAAACTCTTTTGGTGTTGAAACACTATCATTGAAATTTACTAAAGAGGTGCAGGATGAGCTTTACGACTGAAAGGCATGGACACAAGTGTTTTTGCAGTTGGCCTTGCTGCATATGTGTTTGAAGGAGTTTCCCTTTTAGAGCACAGAATGGGAGGAGAGTATTTACATGAATCACACAAATGTGATTTGTATGATAAGGTCTGGGACAGGCAATTTACAGCAGACTGCATCCATGTCTTATTTTGCGCCTGGTGTGGTTGTGATAGTTGCAGCTAGGGGCATTCATTTATAATTACGTCCATACGTATTTGGAAAATTATGACACTTTTATAATAAATTGCCTCTATATACCACCACAGTGGACATTCACAATGTGATTGAGTTCAGTTTAGTTTAACTCAGGAAGTTTAATAAAAGTTTTGGATTAACTGTTTAGGAATTACAGCCATTTTCATAAATTGCCCATTTTCATAGGGTCAAATGTAATTGGATAATTGACTGACAAGCAGTTTCACAGCCAGGTGACACCTGTTCCCTTTCTAAGAATTTTTTAAATAAATTTTATTATTGTTTTAAGACAAGAGTAGATATGAACAATATAAACACACAATGTCCAATTATACTGCTGTGCTAGCATGACATAAAATACTGTGTTTCCTCCCTTTAAATGTTTTGCCAGGGCTTTACTGTAGCTGCCTTCAGTTGCCGCTTGTTTGTGGGTCTGTCTGCCTTCAGCTTTGTCTTCAGTAACTGTAAAGCATGCTCTGTTGTGTTGAGATCAGGTGATTGACTCAGGCATCAAAATATATCCCATTTCTTTGCCTTGAGAAACTCTTGTGTTGCTTTTGCAGTATGCAATTCAATTCAGTTCAATTCAATTCAATTCAATTCAATTCAATTTTATTTATATAGCACCAAATCACAACAGTCACCTCAAGGCACTTTATATTGTGGGGTAAAGAACCAACAATGTTACAGAGAAAACCCCAACAGTCAGATGACCCCCTATGAGCAAGCACTAGGCGACAGTGGGAAGGAAAAACTCGCTTTTAACAGGAAGAAACCTCTGGCAGAACCATGCCGTGACAGAAGAGAGCAGAGGGAGACAGGACAAAACACACAATATAATAATAATAATAATAATAATAATAATAATAATAATAATAATAATAATAATAATAGGCTCCAGCCCCCACCTGTGACTGAATAGGATAAGTGGAAGAAAATGGATGGATGGATGGATGGATGGATAATAATAATAATAATAATAATAATGATAGTTTATTTGTATAACAGTTATCAAAACCAGCATTACAAAGTGTTTCCCAGAAACAGAATAAAAGAACAAAGAGAGAACAAAGAGAGTATAGCCATATACACTTCAGAATCCATCCTGCTACTGATGTGACTGCTGGAAGAAGTGACCTGGTTGCACGGTCAGCAATACATGCCAAGGCTCTTTTACATGTTTTCTGGTGAAATCTAGTCTGGCTTTCATGTTCATTAGTATAACCAGTGTTCTGAAGCCTGTTTTAAACCCTCTATATTTACATTCATGAAGTCCTGATTGTAGACTTTGACAATGACACGTCTACCTCCTCAAGAGTGTTATTGACTTGGCTAGATGTTGTCAAGGGGGTTTTGTAACCAAGGAGAAAAGTCTTCTCTGGTCTTTTAGCCCTTTTAGTATTGCTGAGCTGGCCAGAGCATTCATTCTTTCTAAGAATGTACCATATTATTCTTCACTTGCATCGACATCTCTTTGGACTTCTTCATCTGCTCGACTTGTCATGAAACAAGTGAACAGGCCTCAACTGGCCATGAAATTGCTTGTCAGTCAATTGTCCAATTACTTTTGAGTCACTGAAAATGTGGGACTATGTGTAAAAATGACATAAAATGTATAAAAATATGTATAAAATTATCTCATTGTCCAAACATATATGGCCCTAACTTTATGTCAGTGAAGAGAAGTCATGGAGGTTATGAACTCAGTTTATAAAAGAGATAAAGAAATTCTATAGGTTGAAGCCTTGGGACAAGAACTAAAGTAGTGGTAAACCCCATGAGGGGATGAAGGCACATTTTGAAAAATTGTTGCAATGGTGTAACCTTTTGTTTCTACATTTGTATATCTATTTGCTTTTTTTTAAAGCTACCATAGACTTTTATGATCTGTTGTTGATACTCTATATAGTTTTTGGCTCTAAAGCAGTAAAAGGTGTGTGTGCGTGCATGTGTGTCTGTTTTAAAGTTAAAACGCTGATGTGTGTAATAATGACAAAGTCAATAAATATGTTTTGAAAAAGCAATATAAGGTTCTTAATTTTTGATTCGAAAACACACCCTGTTTTTTTTTTTCATTTTAGTTAGCATTTCTTTTTCTGGCTAGACACCATAAGTGGCTGAAGTAACACAGTTTATCAGTAACAGTCTTTACAGTAAAACACTTAGCTTTACAAAATGCAAGTAGCAGGGTGCTAACTGGAGCTGTGAAATGTCAGTAAGTTAGCAAAAATTACTCACAATATAACATAAAACTTTATGGTATTAACATTCCATTTTTATTTAACTCATTCAGCTACTTAAAACTGACATTCTTCAGTTCACTCTGAGCTGTACTGGGAAAATGTCAGTGAGGGCATCAGAAAGTAGAAATCAAACACTGAGATTCAAACATTTAGTGCAGCAGCACTTGGATCTTACAGTAGCTACAATAGTAATGCTTTTATTTTATGGATAAGGTCATGACTCACTGTTCACAGTGTACTTGATTAATATTAAAAAGCATGCAGCATTATAAAGAAAACAAATCCAAAGTCTATCCTCAACAAAGCAATTGTGCAAAAAAGATGAGGAAAGTTATTAATGTCACCATTCACAATCAACATGTCAGCAGTTTCTCTACCACAACGTTTTAGTGGTGTGTAAGAGTCTGATGTGTTTAACTAAGCTGCTTTGCTACATGTAACTATAAAGCTTCTTGTTGTTCATGATCACACCAAATGCAAATAAATAAATAAATAAATAAACCCACAGAAACAAAAACAAAAACCAAAAAAACAAAACAAAAACCAGACGTGATATAGAAGCCTGGACCTTATAATTGCTTTTCCTTATTAAAAGATGATGATCACATGTAACACATGGCTGAGCATTGCATTATGAGTTCCTTGGTTGCTGCTTTTGTCAACGTAGGAGGTGTTATTAACAAGCAGAACAAGCAAACATAGCGTCCTCCTGTTCAGTTAAAATAACAAGAAACAATCAAACCTGCGTGATTCATCATAAATGTGCAGCATTGTGCTCCTTTAAAGCTGAAGCTGAAAAAAGGATGTTAATATGTGAAAACATGTTAATTTTAATGGAGCTCAAACAGCTTCCTTGTGTGTCACTTTAAACTATATACAGTTAGGTCCATATATATATTTGGACACCATCACAATTTAAGTTACAGTTGTGGTCAGAAGTTTACAGACACTCATGAATGTCATGGTAATTTTGGGCTTTTAATGATTTCTTTGAACGGTTCTTTTTCCAGGGTGGAATGATTGTACGGCATACATCTTTAATGACTTTAAAAATCCACACAGGGTCAAAAGTATACATACAGGCTCAAATATATAGATACAACCACACTAATATTTGGTTAAATGTCCTAAGTTGCACCTCGACCAGATGCTTTTGGTAGCCATCAACAAGCTTCAGGCATAATTCTGGCTGGATATTTGACCACTCTTCCTGGTCATTTCAGTTGGTTGGTTTCCTGGCATGGACCTGGCTTTTAAGCAAAACTCCAAATTTTCAATAGGGTTGAGGTCGGAGCTTTGGGAAACTATAGAGTTCATCACAAACTGCAATTCAGTGATCGGTCTCGAATAGCAAGTCCAAATTAAGCTTCGCTAAAGCGCATCTAAAAAAGGTGAAACTAAAATTGACCTGTATCAGAGAGATAAGAGTTAAGAAAAAAGTATGGAGAAGACTCCAAAGCATACAAGATCTTATGTAAAACACACTGGACGCAGTGTGATGCATGCACATCTGTGGTTTACTGAAGATGCAACAGAGACAGGCGCAGCTGAATGAATTCTGAACCTAAATGTCTCTATGATATGTGTGACTTTCAGCTGAAAGTCTGCACTCACTTCAGTTAAATCTTGCTCATTTCATTACAGAGCCAGCTACTTTCAGCTGCTCTCTTGTCCCTTGTGGTTTACATATTGCCAAGCGAATATGTAAACCACTACACTATGGAGCCACTAACTGTTCCATTACAGTGCCAAAATAACCAAAATTATTTCAGTGTCCAAATATTTCCAGGTCCAACTATCTCTAGTATGTCATCTGTAATAAAGAAATTTGTATGTAGAGAATGTTGTTCTGCCCATTGCATAGAGTGAAACTATTCCCGCATGGCTTTTCTTTAAACTCGCCCTCTGATGCTGTGTTTTTGATTTTAGTTTTACACAGAGTCATTGCCATCAATTGAAAACATAAAAAGAGGAGGACACAAAAAGTACTTGTTTTACATCTCATTTACTGGATCTAGGTAGGAAACCTGTGCTTCATCTGCATTTTGCAGTTCTGCTCTAATGAAATTCAAACGTCATTTAAACAACTCAAATCAGAAACTTGTGTATGTATTTGTGCATGGTTTCTGAAGCTCACATTATGAATGTGATCTAAAAGGGATGTTCATGTTCAGCTTCTAGGTTATATCTCATACTTCCATAATTTCTTACCCTCAAGCCGTGGCTCTCAAACTCTGGGGTGGGCCCCATTGGTGGCGCATAGAGCCAATGAGTGAAAAATATGGAGTGAAGCTAAGTAGAATGAATGAAAAGCAAACTTTCCTGATGCTATCTTGCTGACCTTTACTTCACTAAAATGTACATTGGATCCCTTTTTATTGTTATTGTGCAGTCGGTTTTTTTTTGGCTACTTTAGTGGAGCATGCCACCTCCTTTAGGACCCAGAGATGCACTTACCCCACCAACTTTTTCAAAATAGGCTCCGTGGCTTCCAAAGTGAATGAGCTGCTCATTGAAAAACCAGGTGAACTTGAGGTCCAGAGTTGGGTCGTGTGATACCTGACAGGGCAGGACAATGCTTTCGCCTACAGTCACGTCCAGGTGACCAGCTGGACTTGTAATCACAGTTGCCTCTGTAAACAAAGAGCAATTTACAAAGGCGGTGCAATGTTAATATGGCAGTTTTCCTATACATCCTTCCAGACAGCTTGCTGTGTAGTTATACAACAAATAGTTACAAAAAAACATTCTGAACTCCGGAGTCTGGCAGTGACCTCAAATTCCATCTTCTTCCAAAACAGTGTCAAAAACAGAACCGTGGTCTTAAATATCAATAACCAACAGAGAAGAAGTAAAATAAACAAGCACAAAGCAAAACTCAAACACCATTATGGCAGGTCAGTTCTGAGTCTACAATTTAGCTCTGTTTGTGTGAAACAAAAAGCCATCCTATTTCATCCTCAGTGTGGTGCGCATCAACATAATCTGTGGTCGTCTCGGCTGGGTGTCTCATTCAGCAGCAGTGTGGTGCAGAGAATTCAGCGCCAGCTGAGAGGACCATAAACCAGTCCGCTGTGAATTATGCATTCATGTCATAAGCATCTAATGGACAGGCAAGCCAATGCAGCATTTCAGTGGGAGTAAAGGTCTATATTCAGCTCTGTCAAAACAAGCCAGTTTGTTTATCTCGCACCCCCTTAGGAGAACCGACTAGTCAAGGAAGTGTATTCCAGGTGAGTCTCAGGAAAGTTTGGCTCTAGATGCAAAATGAGAGCAGCAAAACTTTCTGCTTTCGATTTCATAGCTGTCACGTTTATTCCCTGTTACAAGGAAGGAAGGAAAATCATAAATTGGCTCCCTCATTTACATTAGTGTGCTGTGTGAATGGGAATCACCAATGTGTAAACTTACTGAAAACCAGTAGATATGTAAACAGCTATTAAGAAGGTTTTCTGATAACGTTCAGGGACAGTTTAGAAAGGACTTTAACATCTCCATTCGAATTAACATAGGAAATGCAGAGATTTGTCTGAATATCTACATTATGAGGCGCTGAAAACTAAACGGTTCGGCTGAGGTTCAGTTCAGTCAAAATGACCCGTCTGGGAAGAAGTGAAACAACAGCCATCAGCTCCTGGTGAAATCTTAGGAATGATTTACCACTGAGCAGCCAAGTGAAAGCCAATTATCTGCAATTAAGTAGACTGGGGGATATAAAACGCACACAGACGGAAAACCTTTTATGTTGATATGGCAAAATAATTTGGTTGCTTGTTTACACATCCAGCAATTACATACAAAGATTTATTAATATGGAGTTGCATTTGTGGCCAGATGATGAAGTTCAACATTCATTTTCAGTCCTCAGGACTGGCCCCTCATCTGGTAACTAACAGGGTCTTTCAGCTGCTTGGTGCTGGGAAGGTAATGCAGAGTGATTAGTGGAACTTGTTTGACTGACAGCCAAACAATGAGCGGAAGCTCACCATGTATCTCTGTAAAGCAGAGATTTGTCACATTGTTTTTACATGTTATGATACACTGTTGTCATAAAAATAAAAATGATTATAGCTTTCTACTAATTGACTGTTTGCCACTTAACAAATATGAGGAACTGGAGCTTTTTTCTGCTTTGAATTACTACATAATGAATACTTTGAGCTTTTAGACTGGTATACAGATATAACAGGGGATCTGAAAATCTTTAATTTTATGTACTTTTTCAGAACTGATTGGTTAACAGAAAACAACTTGAGAGAAGTAATCAGTAGTATAAATATTAATTAACTGATTAATTATTACTGCTGAATAATTAGTAGTTATTAATATCATAAATATCGTTTTATTGTGAATACAATTTCTTTACACACACACACACACACACACACACACACACACACATATATATATATATATATATATATATATATATATACTGCATTCATCTCTATGTGTAAAGAGGCTGTGGGGGCAAAGAAAGCAAAATTGGGCTTCTTTGCAAAGCAATTTGCAATTTAAAATACTTGTGAAGAGGAATCACCAAAAGGCATTTTAATAGAGCAGTGTTGTTGACTCTGCTCTTTAGAAAGACCCAGAAAATTCCTTGCTCTGCAGAAGTGTGTGAATTAAAGGGAAAGAAATCTTCAACAAACTAAGCATGGCTATGTGCCACTCTGCAAAAAACTATCAATTAAATAGAGTGGTGCATGAATGCAGTGGGCCTCATGTTCCACTTCCTGCAGCCACCGTCAATCAACTAATTGGACTGGATATCTTTCAGGTAAGAATAATATTAAGAGGAAGTCTGTTGCAGTGATGGTGAGTGCGCTTCTAAAGTGTAACACCATTCGATTGTGTCTCCCAGCTTTACAGCAGACACCCAGATTATTTTCTTTGTGTTCTTCCATACAGTAAATGTTTTACTTCACTGTAAAGGCCAAGTGACAGAATCTGCAGAAATACTAATAGAAACTCAAAAAGATTCAACAAACAAATCAAATAACTACCATTCCCATTCCTGAAATACTTGGCAAAAAACAAACACATTGTTAATGTGTTAGAAGCAAAGTCAAAAAAATGTTGTCTTACCTTTTACCAAAAGGCTGCCAGCACTACTCGCTACTCCAAACTGGTTTCTGGCTACACATGTGTAGATTCCAGCATCCACTTTACTAACGTTGGAGATCCGAAGGCTTCCATTATCCAACACCAGAACTCTATATAAGGTGAAACAGCTGGTTATTACAGATTTATACACAGTGTATATTCAAAAGGAATAAAAATAGCAAGTTCATTATCTCATTAATTTGTTAGCCTGGACTTGATCTCAGTGCTTGAACATAAGAGGGAACTCAGTGCGAAGTTTTACCGTTTGATCTGTCACCGCTAAGTCGATCAGAATAGTGCAAGGTCACTTGTGGGTGGGGTGGGGTGGGGTGGCTACTGTCATTTCACTTAGACGTTCAGTTATTTTGGTAGTAGTAGTTGCTTTTAACTATAAACCAACCAAGAAACCATTAAAACAAATCATGAACTATTTTGTATGCTCTTATTGTTAGGTGACAAGAGGACAAAGCTGAAAAATGAAAGAAAGAAAAAAAAAACACAGAAATGTTGATGCTCACTGCAGTAGCACTAAAAACATTCACTTGAAAACAGGTCTTAAAAGCATGTCGGTGTCAACAAGGCCTTGAATATGCACAGAAAATGTGGGCACAAATAACATGTTACAAAATAGACATAATGAAATTCATCTTGCCACATTACAGTGTATTTGAACGTAGTCAAGGATAGAGGACAAAAGAAGAAAAGGTTTAAGTGGGAAACTTGTTTGTTGAGATCCACTAATGCCTGACATAACCAAACACTTTAGAAAAGTACGGAGGCGCAGGTGACTGAGGCACAAAATAATGAAATAAAAGGTTTGATTAATTCTATTTACCATGATGCCAAAAAAGCATCCCTTTGGCTTGGTGAAAAATTGGCTACAAACTGTAGAGCAAATGTTCAGATTAAAAGCTTAAAGGATTTATTCATGTGCTCGTCATGTAGTGCATCATTATATATTATATATAAGGCATTATCATATACCATTCATACAAAATTGGTTTGATATGTCAAAAAAATATTCAGTTTTAGTACATACAGTTAACATTTGATCTTTCTGTCTGGTTTAGAAAACACATTTTCATTTCCCTCTAATTACTGAATGTAATCGATCACAAACAGTTTTTGCTTACTTATATCACTTGCCTGTTTCCCCTCATAGAAAAAATGTATTTTGTACTTCAGCCATGATTAGAGAACAGAACATTTGCTGTTTTTTGCTTCTATGATTTCCACAGTAAATAATGAAGCAGTAAACTTACATTATTTCTTTATGATATTCACTCATTATCTGGTGTGCATTGTGTAAAGAAGGAAAATAACCACATAGGCGTGACAGATTACTTGTTACAAAAATCCACATCTCAGTTGTCACTCTGAAGCCAAAAATGTGACTTGCTGAGATGTCCACACTGTCTCCACCAGCTCTGATCTCCACAGAGGGGAGATATATGGACAAATTCCCTGCAGGATTCAATAAAATATCAAACTGTGAAAAAAACAAACAAACAAACTAAAAAAAAAAACTTTCCTTGTCCTGCAAGAGAGCTACTGCTGGTTGGACTAATTTGTTCGGGTGTTATCAAAGTTATTACAAACACATTAAGCCTCATGAGCACAAATTTCATAATGTGAAACAGATGTTACACTTAGATTGGGATGCAACGGTTTAACTGACAAAAGGAAGACATTCACGATTATTGCCATGTGTCAGGATTTCTCTGATGAAAACTAATTTGCCAAAGAAAGAGGCTACAATGCTGAATAAACAGTCAGTGCTTGAAGGCAAAATGTCTTATTGACATTTTTGATGGATGCAAAGCAGAAAATCCTCCAGCGTCATCTCTTTTACAAGAGCAAGCTACAGTGGAAAATCTCTCTTCAACTTATTTCTTCGGTTAGAAAGGTCATGACAATTTGATTAAATTATCTTCCAGCAATTTCTGATACTGCCTTTCAACAATCTTCTGACCACATTTGTATCCTTAGAAATCAATTACCCTGTCGATAAATGTCTTACCCTGGAAATCCACACTAGAAGCTCCCATTTCATATTCTAAACTGCACATTATAGAGTAATGGGTAGAGCCAGATTTTCAAAAATAACTGGTGTGAAAGAAGAGCTTGAACACTGCTTTTTCAAAGATCCCTTCAAGACAGCGTGGACCCATTAAAATGTTTTAAAATGACTTGTATTGCTTCAAAGGCTGGAAGAGTTAAAATACATTAGCCCCTTCAACAGTGCCCATTCCCCATAGAGCCAGGGGTATATTCTCCAAACTGAACTGAGGGCTTCCTTTGTAATGGGCTATAACAAAGAGTTATGGATATGAGATGTCACAGGGATAAGACTTGCCATTAAACAGTGCAGTAGACGATGTCAGGCCTCCTCTTCACCAAAGCTACAAAGCAAAGGTGCAGGATAAAGATGTAAGGAGAATTATCAGTCTGAAATGCTTTTCTTGGTTCCCCTTCCGTTAAAAGGTTGCCCTGGAGCAATTAAGGGACTGGGGAAATTTGTGGGGCACATAAAAGCTCGAGCAGTGTGATATAGTAAACAGACACTTTACTTCAACCTTACTGGCTGGTGTTAAAGTGAGCTACTGGCTGTGATCTGAAAGCCTGCGCTCTCTCTCCATGGTGTAACAAAAACCAAGAGGGTGTAAATGAAAAACATTATTTTAGCCACCTAAAAAGGACTGCATAATTAAGTCAGTATATTACTAAGAACTTGGAGTATTCTCTGGTACTGCTTATATCATTTACAAGAGGAGCACCTTATGGCAACACAACCGGAAAGCTCTTGCTGTTTCAGTACTAGGATTATAAATTGATTCCCGTTACATGACAAAGTGATACATACAGTATCGCTTAGCATAACAATCTTAAACACAGTGGTTCAATCTAAAGGTAATATTCCTGAGAGCTATTTCCTATATCCGCTTTGCAATAGCTGGCAGTGGTCAGCGCTGAAATTTAATTAGGGTAAGCACTTTATCGTTAACCTCAAAGTTCCCCACGTAAGTGCACAGAAACCCCTTTAGAAGACTATCTTGTTATACATGCTAGGAATGTGAGCTGGTGTAGGTATCATCCCTGCATGATTTCATTAACTAATCTGATCCTGCCTTGTTCTTAGTTGATTTGTTTTCTCCTACTCCAGATCCTTGAAAACATTATCCCTGGAAGATTAGAAGGAATTATGGGTACTTTAGTTGAGCCAGTGGGATGGATTAATGTTGTGCCACTCCTGTAATAGCATTGGTAACAGCCCCATTTCGATGTGGAGGAAAGTAAATGCTAATGAGCCTGGAACAAGGGAATAGGCTTGCAAGAGATGTTGCAATAATGTCAGAACCTAACATCTTGCATGTATCTTACGCACTTCAGGGCAAGGCTCTAACGTTAAATCTCAGAGGGAAAATCTGGCCCTTATAGGTACAATTGATACTGCACATTGCAGTATGGATGCAATTTTCTTTCAATACTTAAGAGGGTAATAAATCTGCAAGCTGGTTGCAATATTTAGCAACCATTTGTAACACGTAATGCTGCTGCAAATAAACAATTTTTCTTCAGTAAAGATGTCACACCCCATGATTTCCAAGTCTACATTCTGCCAGGGGGAGCTGAGACATGACACATCCTCCGGCACCCCCACTGCGGTGACGATGGGTATCCCAGAGGCCAGGTGAACAATTAATCCCATATCAAGAGAGAAATGTGAACCCCCACTACGTCACTGGATTTGCCAGCAGGAAAGCTTTACCTACTGCTGATGTGCTACCGTTCAGACAACATAGTACAGATGTTATCAAACAGAGAGTGAGTGATTTATATCAACCACAGTATAGTACAATTAAAGATTACAACAGCACACCAAAGAAACACAAAAATTTGACAGAGTAAAATTAAATAAAGCAACCCCACATCGAGGTGTTCCAATTTAATCTTGTTATAAAATTTAAGAACTGCGAAAACATAGCAAATATCAGCAAAGGAGACGTTTCATATACAGTGTGACTGTGACTGCCTATTAGCACAGCTTCAGATCCAAAAAGGCCATTTTGCTTTAATCGGCCATGCTCCACATCTGCATATATCCATTTGCTGCACAGTGAGAGCAAACAGTAGAAATCTTGATCAGTCACTAACTTTACTTCCTACTGCTACCTTAGCCAGTATTATGTCTTCAGGGGGACACTTGTTTTTTTCTTGTCTGATTAACATTTGTTTTTCCTCTTTACTTCTGCTCTCCAGCACACAGTGGCATCGCATTGATTGATTAACCTGACTTTTAATAAAACAAGGTGTGCTGCTGGTTTCCCTTGTGTCACCAACACTATCATAAAAGAATGTATGTTCAGCAGCTGTCATTTGATCAGTCCTTTTGGGGATTTCATCCGCTTCTTCCACGTCTCACTGGTGGTCTGGCTCATCGTCTGCCTTGTGCTCTAATGACCCTCCAGGCCTTACATGCAGCTAATGAGCTGATGGATCAGTGCATCGATCCAAGTGCCGCAGTCTAGGAATGCCCAATTACCTTAAGTAAACAGTGCAGAAACCAGCTCTGAGCACAGCCAGAAGAGTACAATGGAGAGTTCAGGAAAGAAATGCAGAAAGCGGGGAGAAAGCATATTATGCAATTCAAATTGTATTGTGTCACACTGTGATTCTGTTCTTTGCTATTTGTCACTTGAATATCAAGTAGGGAAAAATAAAATACATCGATAAAATACTCTTCTGCAAGTAAAGCAGAAAAGCTAAACAACAATGGTCCCACACTCAATACGCTTACAGCTCAACACAAAGAAACCCGTTACCTGTGGCTCTCTCTCAGGGCTTCCTTCCCCTTTCTCCATGAAATCATGCCTTGAGGAGACATCCTGGGCTTGCATTCGATTAGAACGTCGCCACCCTGTCGGGCCAAAGTTTGGGCCTTCAACAAGTTCTGGGAGAAGTCTGGAGCAATTGCTGATGGGAAAAGTGGAAAGGGATGTGAATATTGTGAGGGAGACAAGAGAGGTAGAAAAAAAGAAAAGGGGAAAAAAGAGAAAGATGAGCAAGGTGATAGAGCTAGAGTGGTGGAGCTTCCTAAAACACGCAGGTCACTCAATCCATTAGGCAGGTCAGCTCTCACATCCTTTTCTTTCAACACACATATCCACACATGCAAAGATTATAATGCACCCGTAAATGCAGGAGAACAGACACAAAATATTCTACTTGAAAATAAGGTGGTTTTTCCAAATTTCCTTAGGAAGAGATTATGCATTAAGAATAAATCCATGGGGCTCTGAAGCAAAATGAGTGAATGTAAAACAAGAGGAAGGCTTTGCTGCTGTTGCTTTAGGCTTTAATTACTAAGGCGCCATCGTCCGGGGCTGTTTTGTATGCGAAACTACTCAGCAGAAAGCTCTTCAAAGTGAATACGCAGCCTGGCGCCAGTGACATGGCTGAGCACCTGCCAACGTATGCCGGTGCACGTGCATTCATCACAATACACAAGGAAATATCCATGTGTCTATGCACATAGTGCACCTCACAATTATGTCTTGACACTATGTATGAAAAGTCAGCATTTTCTCTAACCACCCAACATGTATCTGTCTTACTTGTTTTCTCTTTATACATGTGTGGAATTTATATGAATCAAGGAGCAAACACAACACTGTCAATTATAAAGAAATCCACCTACTCAAGTTTTCACAATATTTAGATGTCTTATAACTAAAACTATTTATTAATTGAAAAAAATAATAGAAAATATAATAATAGAAAAATAATAGACTTGTTTATACATTATGAAAACATTTAGCTATTTAACTTGGTATATGCTATTAAATTATGATTTGATATATTTGAGATGCCATTTACAAATGCAGATAACTTTGTCTCAGTCATTTGAGGCTATGAGATAATTCCTATGACAATACAACAGGACATCGCTGTAAGGTGGTCCACATTAGTAAACTCTGACAAACAGTGGCCAAATGGTCTAAAATTGATTCGGGTGCGCAGATGGTTTTACTACCGCACTAATTTTAGACCTTTACCGCTACAGTGCAATCATTTAAGCCAAGGGGCTCTGTGACCTTTGCAGCATGAACCCTGCCTGCATTCATGCAGTTACTTTTATGCTCAGCTGTCCATCAGAATCAGGTATATTTCTAAACACAAAGTACCAAAAGCTGCTCTGTCTAGAAGTGAAGTTACTCCTAACACTTACTTTTACAAATGCTATTGTTTAAAACTCACACAGCAAAGTGCTGTGACTCTTTAAAAAGGATATATAAAAAAAAAAAAAAAACAGTACTTGCTAATCTAAAATACAGTCAATGCAGTTCACAGGAAAAAGATTAACTCTGTTTCTAAAACAGTAACCCAAATGGGCTGCCCCCAAATGAATAAATGTACTAGGGACCACATAGAATCGATTTATAGCAGTTCTTGCCCAGATGGTTATAGCATCTTGGTTTTACATATTTCCTGTACCTGTTCACCTGATTACCTGTTGCCAATTGCCCCAAACCAAAACCCTTTTACTGTAACTCTTCGGCATATACCGCATATTGAGTTCACTTCCCCGTGTCAGGCAGTTAAACTTTGAGACATACCCCATCTTCCATAATTACATTGCATCTACCATAAATAACCATACATCAAAAACACAAACACATGTGATCCATGAACGTCACGGGGAAGTGGAGATTTTCTGGAAAATGTACATAATGAGAAAATTTGTATAACTGACAGTTAAAAGTCATCCTTATTTATGTTATGCTTGGTATCAGTACAGCCTCATTATCTGTCTGAAACAAGCCGTTTTAGCTCGTGTCTCTTCAAGCTTGACCATCTAGTAGAAAACTCCATCTGATGACAACATATAGTTCTTTTATCCTGCTATACACAGTACACTCACCTTGTAGTTCACCAAACACCAAAAGTCAGTCACTTCTACCTTCCTAGTTGATGGACAAACATCAAATGAGGTCATGTGCACAGAACTAGAGTGCACTTTGGGGCAAACTACTGGCAATAGAACACAACTGCCCTTTTTCCTTTAGTCTCCTTCACAGAGTGAACAAAACTCAGATTTACTGTATTGCACAGACTTTTATGACAGAGAAAAGAAAAAGAACTTTATGGGAAAAAATTATTTTGCACAAATATATATATATATGTGGGGGTTTTTTTGGTAGAAAATGTTCTACAAATATTAATGTGGGTGTAAGATATATGTCCTCAAATCTAATTCCACTGAGAGTATTCAGAGAAATTAGCAGTGTTATACGTTCTTGTGTGTATATGGTCTCACCTACAACTCGCAGTTCGGCGTTGGTAAAGATTCGACCATGCTTGTTCTCTGCAACGCACTGGTACATACCAATGTCACCCAGATTCAAGCTGTTGATTGTCAGAACTCCATTATTCACCTGAACTCTGTCCTGTTAGAGACAGAAACACATACATGCATGCATTTACATCAAATGACTTGAAATGAAAACTGTACTAACCTGACAGCAAACAAGTTCAGTGAATCTGAGGAAGCAACTGAAGGTGCTTG
Organism: Paratilapia polleni; assembly: GCA_015106735.1. NCBI lineage: Eukaryota > Metazoa > Chordata > Actinopteri > Cichliformes > Cichlidae > Paratilapia > Paratilapia polleni. The sequence goes on from VUQI01028178.1 coordinate 17,839, forward strand.
CCTCAGGTGCATAAGTATTGGTTTATAGCCAATCAGGACCACCATCTTTGTGGTCTGTTGTGTGCTTCATAATTTTCAGTGGCTGTAATATTACATTCAGTGATTTTTTTTTCATCGGTTGCTATTTATACTAAACTCACAGTTATCTATCTCTGTCAAACTTTTTTAAACAATTCTTTTTTTACATTATCACTAAACAGTAAAGCCAGTGCTTCAAAATCAAAACTGGCTGCAAGACAATAATTAAAAGCTGAATGTTAAAAACATATTTATTTTCATTAATTTGATTACTTTAAAACATCCAGCAACAGCTATTTAGTTGTAAATTTCCTTGGAGGTTTGTGAATGTTCAGTACACATTTAAACTCATTTTGTACTCCACCAAGTATATAGTATATAGTATAAATATATATTTATAAGTATATATAGAATATCTATAAATATATAGATATATGATGCTGATGTTTGGGTTAAAATGAATACATTTACTTTGAAAAACACCTTAGTAATGAAACCTGTACAAACTTCTTGTCTTTCCAGTGCTCCTTTGACCTTTTCAAGGTTTAGCACCGCTTTCTTCTCCCGTTTTATAGTTACGCCAATTTAAGTGTGGCAGCACTCATTGTTCTTGCCCTTGATCTTTCCATTGAGTGTAGCTGGACCTTTTAATGCCTCTGACAAAGTAGTCCAGAGGGTCTTGCTGCCAGTCTGTCTGTCGTCTGGAATCATTACAGCACTGCCACTTGAAAAGACAAGGACTGTCCCTTAACATCAGTCAGTGACACTGCCGTGGACCTTCAAGTAGAGTTCTTTCTGAGGACCAGTCGCAAGATCGACACATGGCTGACCTAGCATTAAAGCCACCGCCAGAGGGTGTCCTGGGTGTTGATGCATCCAGCAGTTTCCAAGTGGAAAACAAGAAGTCCTATAATTTTTGGCTAGGACTGGGTGTATATATGTATGTTCAAAAGGAAAAGAAGTGATAAAAGGAAAGAGAGAGAGGAACACAAAAAGAGGGAGGATACATAGTGAATTTGAATAGGTGCTTTTCAGGTTACACAGTGCATAAGCCCAGGGGGATGAAAGAGATGAACGTGTAAGTGCATGGGCTGGTGCCACACTACACTATTCTGTACCCTGAGACTCAGTTGATGCTCTATCACAATCTCTTTAGCACTGAAGACAAATGGTGGCATTTGTTTACTTTATCACCATCTGTAATTATGCTTGACTCCTCTCTGATACCAGTACTGTATCAAGTTGAGCTGTGAGAAGGCAACTCTTAAATGCCTTGTCACTGCTCTCTCTGTATCCTGAATATGTAATGATCCTATTGCTATCCTATAGTAGCTGGACTGCTCTTATAAGATTGCCATAGTAATACTGTAGAAGGCAGGTAGTAGGCTTTGAAGGTTGAAGGTAGAGAAACCATCTCTCATGTATGTAACTAAAAGGGGGAGCTGGTGGAGTAGTGGAAAAAATACAAGCATGAGTGGGTCCTTGTTTTGCCGGGGTGACATTTTGAAGTGACAGCTCTCCTGTGTGCCATTTAATTCCCTTGGAACAGACCCAAAATGAGGTGGAGAGAGAGGAAAAAGCTTGAACGATAGCTTAAGAAAGAGAAAGAAAGCACCAAAGATGCTGAGATAGAGAGGAGGGAGAGAGAACTGATCCATTCTAATGAGGAATAACAAATGGCCCCCTTGGCCTTCCCCTCCTGCTCCCTCTCCTTCTACATCGCTGACCTTTGGGTTTGGAAATTGATTTACTGTTGCCGCGGTTGACGGTGGCATTTTGAAAATGGTAACACCCCACCTCATTAATATAGCCACATGTACAGAGAATATGTTACCTTGGCTACCTGCCAAAGGAAGTTTTACAATGTTATTTACTAATCAATACTGGAAATGCACATGTGGAATGATGAGGGTTTCCAGTGGTTAAGTATGTGTGGGCCTTCAAATTAAATAAAATCACAGACAGCTTTAAATGACACAGGGATGAAATGTTTAAAACAATGATGTCTGTTTTTACAGATTAAAACTTGAGCTGCTCTGTGTCATAATGGCTAACCACTTAGAGTGCAAAACTGTAATCTCCCTCAGTGATTGTGTGTTGACATTCGGCTCACAGATTATAGTGCCGCAGGTTCGGGGTACTATCTTAGCTCTCAATCCAAGTTTCGGAAAACAAAGCCCACCTGCCCCCTTTAAAGATATGTTCAGTAAAATAGGAACAGTCCAGTTTTGGGTCCATTACCCAACTCAAATACTGACACAATCAGCGACTGTGATTCTCTAGAGCTGTTCTTTTTAGGCAGACAGCACACTCACTCCAGCAGCACAATAACACAAAACAAGGCAAATTGCCTAAATGTGAAATGCACTTTGGATGATAAGGCATTTCTCACCCTCCCCAGAGAGGAGAGACTTAATGATAAAATTGAGAGTTGCAGATAAGAGAGATTGAGCGCTAAATTGTCGACAAAGTCCCCAGTTGATGACAGGCAGAAAATGGCATCACTTTGGCTTCTTTGCAAAACACATACAAACACCCACCCCCGGCACATAGACACACACTTTTGATGCCAAATTTAGTCCCAGGCAAATAGAGGCATTTCAAATTGACATGTTCTTGCCAAGTACGAGCCTGTGAGTTGGAAGCATTATTCGCTTCGAAGCAAAATGAATCCAGCAAAACAGTGCAGTAACACACAATGCATCCCTTAACCAAGATGGTCCAGAATCTGCTGTAATCTTATCCTCTTTCATCTTACACATTAAATTACTCTCATCTCCACTCACGTAACTGCTTAAGAGTTGCTGTCATAAAAGAAACACTGGGACACAATAACAATACCATCTAACTACAAGCCTATATAATTCAGCCTTTCAGTAGTCTTACTGTGCTTGTTTTCAAAACACACCTTCATAGTACTTGGTATTGATTAGAGGTGGAGAGGACAAATTAGTGTATTTTTATACTGGTAACTAAGCACATGTTTTATGGATCTTAATATAAAAAAAATACTAAGCATACAGTATATGTGTCTGTCTGGAGAACTTGCTCAACAGCATCTGGCTTAAACATGTATAAGAAAAAATGAAAAAGTAAACTACCTAAACTGTTCTGCTGTTATGCTGCTATGTTGCAAACTCTTACAACCATCCACAATGGTGGCTTCAGTTGAAACGGAAACCTTGGAGAGGAGTTTGGTCAGCAGGTGATTTGCACAACCACAATTTTAAACTAGTTTTCTGGTTTGGAAATGCAGTCATTATTTGATTATCCCAGTTATTCTGTTTCAAAGAACCGTCAGTATTTGGCAATTCAATCTGAAAAGGAAAACTTTCGACTGTTTATTTGATGTTCCTTGCTGCAGACTGATTAAGTGATCAAAAGTGGCATCCTTTTCTCAGCTTTTTCAAGTTTATTTTATTTTTAACTTGTTTCTTTCCAGTTTTCTTGTTCTTTTCGGGGACCAGTGCTGCATGGAGGAGGGAATTGCTTTTATTTTTTTGGTCATATATTTGTGTGTTTCTTTAAAGTAATGTACCAAAACTCATTTTAAGAAAGAATCCATTACCTCCATGGGGTCCAGAGGCTCTCCATTCTTCAGCCAGCGGTATGAAGGTTTTGGTTTGGCGCTGGCCTTGCATTCCCACACAAGAGTCTCATCAATGGTCTTCTGTACATCCTGAGGCTTTTCAGTCAAGTGAGGTGCAGCTATCAAGTCAAAAGCCACATTTTTTTTTAAAATTAACACTTTATAGCTAAACAATTGTATTACCTGTAAGCAGCACTTTTAGAATAAATCAATGAACCAGCCAAGCAGGGCACGTACTTCTTTAAAGAGCATTCAGGGCCACAAATCATAAATCCACTTGTAATTAACCTGTAGCTGACCTCAAGTTGGAAAATTTAAAAATAAAAAATGCTTTATAAATGTATCACAAAGAAAAGTCAATAGTGAATAGTTGAGACCATCCACTGTAAAGCTTAAAGCTAAACAGTATTTTCTGTTTGCTACACTGATGCAAATCTTTAAAAAGAATCAGGTTTATTCAGACTAACAATGAATCTCTGGTTATTTGTTTTTAGCAATGCAGTTCATAACGTTCACTTTTTGTCACATGAAACTTCAATGTAAATTAAAAAAAAAAAATCTCTGTATTTATAATGGTGGTTTTACTGTCACATAAATGACTAGCATCTTATCTCTGTCGAGAACATAAGAAGATTTATGGACTTTGTGAAGCACCCACACAAACACATGATGCCCTGCCAGGGTCAAGGGGAATGGTAGTTGAGTCAGTCTGTTTGCTTGCCTAGGTGTGCTACTTTAATAACGCAATAATAATAATAATTTCATTAATTTTTATTACCCGTGGTACATTTGGTGCCAAGGACTTAGCATAGCAACCACTCACCCACACACACACACGCACAGCAACTTAAGCCAAAGCTTTCTATTTAAAATACAGTGACTCTTTATTTTTCCATATAAAATAAGAACTTTTCAGATCAAAATGTGCTTATTTAATAACAGCATCAATATAAATTAGTTGTACTACATTCTATGGAGCTTAGAAAGGAATCATAGTTCTGTTTTTCTTTTTTTGTTTTTTTTAAGGGGTTG